>JAJOZX010012393.1:0-108796 GCA_023014485.1 Bathynomus jamesi | reverse complement strand
TGACGGGCGTAGTGGTGGATTAGTAGAGTTTTTTATGAATCTTAGGTAGTCCATAAAGATGACCATCATTATAACTTCCTGATCGTTTTTAGTAACCTTTGGAGATGTTTACGTCATTTCTTGAATTAGCAATTTTATTTATTTAATTTTTTTTTTAAGTGTTGTGTTAATATTACATTTCGAAATTTACTATTATTGCTGACAATATCTTTTAATTTATTATTATATTCATTCTTGTTCAATATAACAGTACTATTACCTTTATCGGATTTTTTATTATGATTTCATCATTGTTTCTAAGAGATGATATCGCGTCATATTCATTTTTTGTTAATTTTCCATGATTATTATTTTCAATAAATGAGATTGAAAAGGTTTTTAATTTCGTTTTAAGTTCATCATCATTAATCACATTTATTTTACCATTATGTTCATTGTATTTAATTTTTTCATAAAGTCTTTCGGTTTCAATTTGTTTTTCTATCTTTTAGATGGTTTCCTAGGGCCAAATTTAATCCTTTGTCAAGTATATTAGATTCGTGTTCATTAGGTTCATAATTTGTAAATTAGTCACTATTGATTCTTTGTTTTTCTGTATAATTGTTCCTCCATTATTTACATAGGATAAAATTTGAATGCCCGGTTAGGTCAACTGTACGCCCTTGACGATTGGTTGGGTTTAGTCGTGATATTTTCGTTAGTTTTAAAGAAAATATCACGACTAAACCTAACCAATCGTCAAGGGCGTACAGTTGACCTAACTGGGCATTCAATGAACCCAACCGGGTATTCAGTTGACCTAACCGGGCATTCAATGAACCTAACTGGGCATATATATACAGGGTGTCCCAAAAACTATATACTCTTTATAGCATCATATATTTTATAATTAAAAAAAAAAAACCAATATATTGTTATAGCAATTGCCAATGAAAGGTAAATTAGTAATCTAAGTGATCAAAATGTTATAGCGAGTTGTTTGCATATAAAATTTAATTAACTACGCGAAGTGCTCAAAATGTTCTCCGGCGACATGAATGCACTTTTGAATGCGTCGACTAAGCCTGCCCTTGTTTTATCAAAGGCCTTGTAATGGCGAAGCCTATGGACCGAACGTAGTCTAGTCACTCACTAGCTTGCTTCGGACTTAGCCTACGCACTCATTCCACAATACAAACTCTACAGCATTCAACTTTATTCAGTTCAGCAAAAGAACCCATGTTGCGTAAACGTTTGACACTGGAGCAACGAAAGTGTTCTGAAATGGTATTGGAAATTTGAGAATGTGTCCGAAGTCCAGCGGCAATGGATCCGGGAATTTGGTACAATGCCACCGACACGTCTCGCCATTACAAGCATCCGTGACAAGTTTGAGGCAGAGGGATCTGCTCAAGATATGCACAAGCGAAGATCTGGACGACGCAAATCAAGTGCGAGTGATGAAAACTCCGTTTTAGTGTTGCAAAAATTTAATCGATCACCACAGAAATCAGTTAGGCAATGCGCCCGTGAGACCGGAATCCGCAAATCAGGTGTTCACCGGATTTTAAAGTCGGCAAAATGGAAAAGCTACATTCCAAGTCTGTTACACGCCATGACTGAAGATGACCCTGATCGCAGACTCGAATTTTGTGAATGGTTTCAGTCAATGGAAGCCGAAAACGTACAGTTTGCCAACAAATCGTGTGGTCTGATGAAGCTACCTTCAAGCTGAATGGCACAGTAAATCGACACAACTGCAGGTACTGGTCACTTGATAATCCACACGTTTATGTGGATAACATGTTAATTTACAAGGATTAACAGCATGGTGTGGTTTATCATCCAGGGGTTTGGTTGGACCATTTTTCTTTAATGGGACAGTTACCGGTGCCGCATATCTCGACATGCTGCGGACAGAAATTATACCTGCAGTTCGGAAGTTGTTTGGAAACGACGACTTTTACTTTCAACAAGATGGAGCCCCCCTTCATTATCATTGTGATGTCAGAAGGTACCTCGATGAAATATTGCCTAACCGTTGGATAGGACGAAGAGGAAGCGTTGAGTATCCTCCACGTTCACCAGACTTGACTCCACTTGACTTTTACTTGTGGGGCTACCTGAAGGATGCAGTTTATGGTACAAGACCTGCAACACTCGAACACCTTAAGGATGCAATTAGGGAAAAGTGCGGGACCATCACAGCATCCACATTAGTCCATGTCTGCGAATCAGTTAGTCGACGCATTCAAAAGTACATTCATGCCGCCGGAGAACATTTTGAGCACATGGCGTAGTTAATTAAATTTTATATGCAAACAACTCGCTATAACATTTTGATCACTTAGATTACTAATTTACCTCTCATTGGCAATTGCTATAACAATATATTGTTTGGTTTTTTTAAATTATAAAATATAAGAGTATATAGTTTTTTTTGGGACACCCTATATATATATATATATATATATATATATAACTTGCATGAATTTTAAATGTTTAAATTTAATTTTTAATTTTACAAATTAAGTGTTTTCATTAATTTTAAAAATAAATGTTTTAATTTCAAAAAATTTTCATTATAATAACTTGCATGAATTTTAAATGTTTAATTTAATATTTAATTTTACAAAATAAATGTTTTCATTAATTTTTCATTTTTTTTTTCTGGTCCTATGTATGAGTTGTCCTAGATATGAATTGTCCGGGTATGAGTTGTCTGGGTATAAGTTGTCCTGGTATGAACTGTCCTAGAACCCAAGGTATCGTCGACATATCTCATATACAGTTTTGGGTTGTAGAAGTTGTTTTCTTTCATTATTTTATTTTCTAAGTTTGACATATAAAAGTCTGCGAAAGTAGGTCCTACTGGTGTGCCTATAGCAACACCATCTATCTGTATGTACGTTTCATCACAGAATCTAAACGGAGTTTTTGTACAACACAAAATAAGTAATTGTTTCATATCTTCTTTTTTTAATGTTGGTGCAATTAAATTTTGATTATTGTAAACATTGTCCAAAATTATTTCTATGGTTTCCATGACTGGTACATTTGTAAAATGTGATTCCACGTCAAGAGAAACAAGTTGTTCAGCGTTGGCTATTTTTAAGTTAGCTAATTTAGGTAGTGTTTCGGTTGTAGAATTTACAATAAAAAAATTTTAGGACCTACTTTCGCAGACTTTCATATGTCAAACTTAGAAAATAAAATAATGAAAGAAAACAACTTCTACAACCCAAAACTGTATATGAGATATGTCGACGATACCTTGATACTATTTAAAAACAATAACCACATTCCTTTATTTATTCGAAGACTTCATGAACTAAGTAAATTAAAATTCACATTTGAACCTTCCTTGAATAATACACTCTCTTTTCTCGACATTAATATATTCATTGGTCAAAATGGATGTTTAACGACTGGTGTACATGTTAAACCAACAGACAAAGGAACGTATTTAAATTATAATTCATACTCACCAGAGAAATATAAACTATCAATAATTAAAACACTCGTGCACAGAGCTTCAATATATGCTCAAGTTGGCAACTATTTAATCAAGAAATTGAGAGAATAAAGCAAAATCTAATAAACAGTGATTTTCCGCTATTTTTAATCGATAATATCATAAACCGAACTCTAACAAATTTATATGACAAAATAAGGAAGAGGATGAAAATAAAATAAAAATACAGATAGAAAATTTACTTCCAAACAAGAAACCCAACAAGACTAAAACATGAAGAAAAATGTCTAAACAATATATTAAAGAGGCACATAAAACCAATGGATAAAGAAAAAATTATCAATGTTAACATATACTATAAAAACAAAAAGTTATCAAGCCATTTTCGACACGTAACACAAACCCTGATAAGCAACATCATGTGGTGTACCAATTATATGTCCTGTAGTTGACTGTACGTCGATTTACATTGGTTACACCACAAACCACATTAAAAAGAGAGCATACCAACATAAATATCGTCCAAGTAAAATTAACGAACATTACAGAGTAGATCATAAAATATTAAATTTAAAAAATATCTCACAAAACTTTCAAATCTTATACTCATCACATAACGTACAAAACTAAAAATTGCCGAAGCCTTTTACTTAAAATGAAAAAACCAAAAATTAATATAAAATTTAATGAACTTTCGAATATCCTTAAATTAATTTGAAATTGTATCAAATTTACAATAAAAAAAATATATATATAACCCATTTTACTTTAAAATTATGTATAAACTCTGAAGATGTTCAAAGTATATGAACGAAACGCGTCAGCAGAAGAAAAAATGAAGACAGTATTCTTAGCATACTGCAAATTCTTATCTAGAATTATTATTAAGACTCAATACTGAAAATAAAATAAAAAACTATTCAGAATATTGGAAATTAAATGTAAATCCTTTATAAAGACAGGCTGATATCGACTTTCTAAAATTTTGCCTCAATAATCAGCTGTTTCCTAATTTTCTGAACATAAGACTTTACGACAAAACAACTCACAGAGAAAAGTCTACAGAAAATTTCAAAACGCAACTTCTCAAACGCGAAACTGTGAAACAGAAAGATAAATTAATCGACCTTAAAAAAGAATCCATTAAAAATGTTTTACTTTTCAGAAAAGAAACCGGAAATCTACACTTCTATTCTTCTATCTTATTCTTAATAGAAGCTTAAGAATTCAAAGATGACATTGAGTTTAAACACTTAAATAAATTACACAAACTTTATGGAGGAACAATTATACAGAAAAACAAAGAATCAATAGTGACTAATTTATCAAATTATGAACCTAATGAACACGAATCTAATATACTTGACAAAGAATTAAATTTTGGCCCTTGGAAACCATCTAAAAAGATGAAAAAAACAAATTGAACCGAAAGACTTTATGAAAAAATTAAATACAACGAACATAATGGTAAAATAAATGTGATTAATGATGATGAACTTAAAACGAAATTAAAAACCTTTTCAATCTCATTTATTGAAAATAATAATCGTGGAAAATTAACAAAAATGAATATGACGCGATATCATCTCTTAGAAAAATGATGAAATCATAATAAAAAAATCCGATAAAGGTAATAGTACTGTTATATTGAACAAGAATGAATATAATAATAAATTAAGAGATATTGTCAGCAATAATAGTAAATTTTCGAAATGTAATATTAACACAACACTTAAAACAAAAAATTAAATAAATAAAATTGCTAATTCAAGAAATGACGTAAACATCTCCAAATTACTAAAACGATCAGGAAGTTATAATGATCGTCATCTTTATGGACTACCTAAGATTCATAAAAACTCTACTAATCCACCATTACGCCCCGTCATCTCAATGAGTGGAACTGTCACACGTGATATCGCTCAGTTTTTAAATAAGGTAATAAGACCGTATCTTAACAAAAATTTTATTGTAAATTCTACAACCGAAACACTACCTAAATTAGCTAACTTAAAAATAGCAAACGCTGAACAATTTGTTTCTCTTGACGTGGAATCACTTTTTACAAATGTACCAGTCATGGAAACATAGAAATAATTTTGGACAATGTTTACAATAATCAATATTTAATTGCACCAACATTAAAAAAAGAAGATATGAAACAATTACTTATTTTGTGTTGTACAAAAACCCCGTTTAGATTCTGTGATAAAACCTACATACAGATAGAGGGTGTTGCTGTGGGCACACCATTAGGACCTACTTTCGCAGACTTTTATATGTCAAACTTAGAAAAATAAAATAATGAAAGAAAACAACTTCTACAACCCAAAACTGTATATGAGATATGTCGACGATACCTTGGGTTCTAGGACAGTTCATACCAGGACAGCTCATACCAGGACAACTTATACCCAGACAACTCATACCCGGACAACTCATACCTAGGACAACTCATACATAGGACCAGAAAAAAAAATGAAAAATTAATGAAAACATTTATTTTGTAAAATTGAAAATTAAATTTAAACATTTAAAATTCATGCAAGTTATATATATATATATGCCCAGTTAGGTTCATTGAATGCCCGGTTAGGTCAACTGAATACCCGGTTGGGTCTACTTTTGCTAGTATCAGATATGTCAACTCTCACGGATTTTAAAGTCTCAAATTCCCTTATGTGGGATATGTTTCCAGTTATCAAAATCAGGCACAGGCAAAATCAGCAAAATATCACAGATTTTCATACTTCAAGGTTGACGTCTCTGTAATATATCGGGTGGCCACAAAAAACTTTACTTAATTGAAAGTTTAATAACTGCAACAATTCAAAACTTATGCGATTGAGATTTTGCACACATTAACAGATGCATATAATCTATAATTGCTGGAATTTTAAAATATGTAGGTTCTATAGTTTTGTTACAGTGAACAATTTAAAAGCATATGTCTAAAAATAGCATGCCTGGTGTGCATCTGACACGTACGTGCGCTAGCGTAGGCTAAACCTAATGTAGCGTAGTATGACACGCGCGCTGGCGTAGGCTAAACCTAATGTGAATTTGCTTTCTTTTATTTTTCCGCTAAAACCCCGCCAGCATGACGTTAAGTAAAAGTGATAAAGCCATCATAGAAGCATGTGTTAAGGAAAAAGGTTGGAATGGAAATAGGATTGTCCGAGAATTCCCCGCAAAGAACTGGACTCGTCAAAGTGTTTATAACTTAATAAGAAAGATAAAGGATACTGGATCAACAGCTAGAAAACCCGGCAGCGGCAGGCCCAAAAGTGTTTCAACAGAAGAAAATAAGGCTGCCGTGGAGGAACTGATTCAATCCCAGGAGAATACACCAGGAACTCATCGCTCCCAGAGACAGATTGCGTACGACCTTGGGATTTCTCGCTCCTCTGTACAAGGGATTGTAAAACGTTTGAAATTGAAGGCCTACAAGAGAATTCGAGTTTCTCGGCGTGATCAGAATGTAAGACAGCGTAGAAAGACCCGCTGTAAATCCCTACATGAACGCTACTCAGCTGAAGACGTGCAAAAAGTTGTGTTTACAGACGAAAAGGATTTCACGTTGGAGGTGGCCAAAAACAGGCAAAATGACAGGGTTTATGGTTCAAGAAAAAGGACATTCCTCCCTCCAGGCTTTATCATGAAACCTCACGATTCAGCAGAAAAGTAATGGTATCGGCGGGAATTTCATGGAAGGGGAAAACACGAATTCATTTTATTGCCACAAACGAAACTAAAGTTAACTCTGAGCGCTACATCAACCTGTTAGATAATGGGTTACTTCCTGATTGTCGTCAGCTGTATCCTGATGAGGCCTACATTTTCCAGCAAGATGGGGCACCCGCCCATACAAGCCGAGCGACCCAAAATCATCTAGAGCAAGAGACCCTAATTTCATCAAAAAGGATGAATGGCCGCCTCAGTCTCCCGACTGTAATCCGATGGACTATTCAGTATGGGATTCCCTCATGGTGAAGGTTTACGGCAGCCAGAAAGACAAATTCACCGAAGATGAACTTAAGGAGAAAATCAGTAGAGCATGGGAGGATATCACCTTAGATGAGGTTCGAAAGTGCATCTCCTCGTGGAAGAAGCGATTGAGGGCAGTTTACCAACAGGGAGGTGGTCACATTGACCATTTGTTTAAGTAAATTTTGTTAAGTTCAAATTCATTTTCTTCGGCATGCTATTTTTAGACATATGCTTTTAAATTGTTCACTGTAACAAAACTATAGAACCTACATATTTGAAAATTCCAGCAATTATAGATTATAACCATCTGTTAATGTGTGCAAAGCTCAATCGCATAAGTTTTGAATTGTTGCAGTTATTAAACTTTGAATTAAGTAAAGTTTTTTGTGGCCACCCGATATATATAATAGGCTAATGCTGTCTGTCTGTCTATCTGTCTGTCTGTTCCACCCTAAAATACGGAAACAGCTTCTCGAGGGAAAAGTTATTAGGTAAAAGTTGCTTGAAATTAATCGAAACCTACTGGAAAATTATAATCTATCTAGCCTATATACAGGGTGGACAAAAAAAAGTGACCCCTTAGAGGTAAACTGTCATATTAAAAAAAGTAAGGGGACTAGAGCTACCAAACTTCATAGATGCTTACCTTAGCATGTTGTTCGTCTTAATTGAAAAGTTGCTCGATGTGTCCCCCTTCCTGCTCAACGCAGGCCTTCAAACGTGGACGCCACTGATCAATACACCTATTTACATATCGTTGAGACACCTTCTCCCAGCCGAGCAGAATTCTTTCGCGTAGTTCATCTATGTCTCTTATATTGGTACCAGGGATGTAAACTTTGGATTTCAGGGCTTCTCACACACCATAATCTAGTGGTGAAAGATCGGGGCTACTAGCCAGCCACATATTGGGTTCGATAAAATCCGGTGTTTCGTTCTCAGTGAATGCAGCAGTTTGGCGTGCTCTGTGAGCAGGGGCTCCATCTTGTTGGAAAGTATATCTTTCACCACTAATTTGTCGAATATCAGTTAGACATAGATGAACTACGCGAAAGAATTCTGCTCGGCTGGGAGAAGGTGTCTCAACGATATGCAAACAGGTGTATTGATCAGTGGCGTCCACGTTTGGAGGCCTGCGTTGAGCAGGAAGGGGGACACATCGAGCAACTTCTCAATTAAGATGAACAACATGCTAAGGTAAGCATCTATGAAGTTTGGGAGCTCTAGTCCCCTTACTTTTTTTAGTATGACAGTTTACCTCTAAGCAGGGCCGGATTTTCCAATAGGCAACATAGGCCATTGGCCTAGGGCCCACCAGTAACTGGGGCCCACTGGGGACCTCCTACAATCCCTTGACACAAACAGTATCATTGACAAATTTGCCATAGAAAAAAGTAGGAAAAAGTCATTTTGAACTTCACATAGTTGTGCTTGCAAAATTTATTATGCTTCAGTTTCATTGTATTTTTCCATTATTCCTATGTGTAAGATGTACATGATATGGAACTTGATTTACTTTGATGTACTTGATATGGAACTAATTTGATTAAAAATTATTAATGTGTAATGTATTACATTATGTTGTAATTCTTATTGCAAAATTTATTATGCTTCAATTTGACTGTATTTTTTTTCCATTATTCCTTTGTGTAAGAATAAGTTGTACATGATATAAAACTAATTTGAATAAAATTATTGATGTGTTACATTATGTTGAATTCTTTTTTTTTTTTACATTACAATATTACGATATATATATATATATATATATATATATATATATATAATTTTTTTTTTGGGGGGCACTGATAAGGTTTGGCCTAGGGCCCACAAGCAAGTAAATCCGGCCCTGCCTCTAAGGGGTCACTTTTTTTACGCACCATGTATATAAAGTTGAAAGCGGATAATGTTTGTGTGTTTGTGTATGTGCTCATTCAGATATATACACACACACACTCTCGTGTGTGTGTGTGTGTATATATATATATATATATATATATATATATATATAATATGAGGTAAAGGTAACACCCAGGAAGCTCATTTCCACACAATTTGACGTTGAGTGTGCCCAAAGGGTCACCTTTAGCCAAGGCATTACCAGGGTAAACGGACAACTCAATCCAATCCAGAAGCCAGCAGGGGGAAGCGAACCAGAACCTCACCGCTCAGAGTCCATATACGAGTGTGTATATATATATAATCATTCAACTTCGTCTTTTGTGTTGAGATATTTCACGCAGGAAAATGAAGGCAGGAGTAGTGACGTTTCGCTCCAATCACTGGAGCATTCTCAAGCTTTATTAGCCAGAAAAACAAACACACTCTTTTATATACTCTTAAAAGGCTTAAAAAGTGGGAAGGGAGAGGGGGGAGCCCAGGTGTAAGTATAAAAATATAAGATAATAATAGAATTAACATTAGATAAGGGGAGCTATTGAAGAATAGGGACCCCAGCCTTCTTTAGTTAGCCTTATAAGGCTAACTAACGAAAATATCACGACCTAACCTAACTAATCGTTAGGTTAACTGTACGCCCTTGACGAATGGTTAGGTTAGGTCATGATATTTTCGTTAGTTAGCCTTATAAAGCTAACTAAAGAAGGCTGGGGGTCCCTATTCTTCAATAGCTCCAGATAAGGTTACAACGATTCTTTAAACGCTACAACAGAGAACTATAAATAAATGAGTTGGGTGAGAAGGGAGTTTTGTATGTACGATTTGTTGTTTAGATTTATCAATATAGTGTTTTTGTTTAGTAAAGAGTAAATTAAATGGTTAGACTGTATATATGATATTTTCCTGTCTGCCCGTGTTAAGTTGAAGTTTTTTGTGTGTTGTATAAGAACTGTGACCACCCCAACTTCCGGGTCCCCCCTCTCCTTTTCCTCCTTTTAAGCCTTTTAAGAGTATGTAAAAGATTGTGTCTGTTTTTTTCTGCTAATAAAGCTTGAGAAAGCTCCAGTGATTGGAGTGAAACGTCGCTGCTCCTGCTTTCGATTTCCTGCGTAAAATATCTCAACACTAAACAAAACCATAGGTTTCGCCACTTCGTCTCGTGTGTATATATAATATATATATATATATATATATATATATATATATATATATAATATATATATATATATATATACACAAGGACTCCATACTTCTCAGGTCTGTTTCATTTTGCAAGGTGGCTGCAAACCGCCACTTTACAAAGTGAAACAGACCTGAGAATTATGGAGTCCTTATATATATATATATATATATATATATATATATATATATAGTGGCCTACGGATCACCAATTTGATGTGGCCAAGAAAGGAGGCTTGTTATAATTGATGAATTATATTGAAATGAATAATTTGGGGTCACCAGTTTGGAAATACAGCCCCAAACAAACAATATTTAATTAGGAGAGAGAAATTACTTTGTTGTTTTGTGTTTAATTAGAAAAATAAATGACTTATTTGTTCACAGTGATTAACAATTATATAATTGTATTTATACTATATTACAAATGACTGATTATATTATTAGCAATAAGAAATGGTTACACAGTCTAAGCGTTAAACGCTGCATTAATAACTAGCAACAAGAATTAAGGTAATGAGATATTCGGTACTGTACACTACAATAATGTTTAAGTAAGAAAACAACAACTAGGTAATAAGGTACGATATTGGATTCTCAGTAATAAGTAATTATACAAATAAGTAA
The DNA here is from genome assembly GCA_023014485.1 of Bathynomus jamesi. Taxonomy (NCBI): domain Eukaryota; kingdom Metazoa; phylum Arthropoda; class Malacostraca; order Isopoda; family Cirolanidae; genus Bathynomus; species Bathynomus jamesi. The sequence continues at coordinate 97,647 of JAJOZX010012393.1, read as the reverse complement.
ATTATATGAATGAACAAAATAACAAGATGATAAAAAACTACGGTATTGGTATAACACTTGAATAGGCCTACTGCGGTCTTAACGGGAGAGTTAGTTTGAACGGTATTGAGGACACTTTTTAGGGCCTACGCCAGAGGTTCTGAAACTGGGGGTAATTACCCGCAAGGGAGTAATTTGGGTATTTCCAGGGGTAATGGAGCAATTCTTACTTAATATGGTAAAAATTTCAACTTTAATGTCCGAGTCACGAAAGAGACGATCAACCCTTTGAGGACCATGGTCAAGTATACTCGATTTCTAAAAATTTTTTCATTCAGGACCGTGATCGAGTATACTAAACAATCTGCAAAAAAAATTCCTTTCAAAGAGTTTCAAAGTAATTTAAGTTATTTTCAGTAATTAATTTTTCCACTTTCTTTACAACTTCGGCATTGCAAGTTTGTGTCGGGTAATGAGATTAGTTGAGATCAGGAAAAGGGGTAACGGGGTCAAAAAGTTTAAGAACCACTGGCCTACGCGATTAGGCAGAGTTTGTGAACTTTTCAACTTTGAAATCCTGAATAGTCTAGCACGACGTAACAAAACACTGTAGGCCGAGTGGGGGGCGTACAAGAGTCTTACCGACCCGCGATTTCGACGTGGATGACTCTGAAGACTGAGAAGGGCTTACGTGAAGGTTGACCGTATTGTGTTTCGCCGTAGATAGCTCCGAAGACGTATTGGCCTACTGGCAGGAGGATATGCTGAGGGCCTGTTGATATAGACTTGTTAAAAGGGCACCGATCGAATTGTGGTGAAGGGTGAGTGAAGCCAGGGCCAGAAGGATGACGCCAGTAGAGTGATGTTTGCTTCCGGCGGGATGAAATTGTAGGTCGCCTCAACTTCGTGCATTGTTGAGGTGTTGCTTGAAGGACTGAGGCCGGTTGAGGTCGAACGGAGCTACGTGAAAGAGGAGATTCACGAGGAGGAGTAACGATTAAAGTGAGAGCGATTTTTAGTGAATTCTGGCTCGGAAAACGCTAACTTTTCGCGGGCCTTTTTGGGAGAAAACAAACACCCTTTTTGTTTCTCTAGTAGTATGACCGCAAAAGGTTAGAGTGCAATGCAATTGCAAATGTTGCAATGAATGCCAGCGCCAACCCCCACCCCCTTGTTGCAATACCCCCAGTGCCAAACCCAGGGTGCAAACAAAAGGGGAGGAGGGGAACTTCTCCCAGCAAGCCGATACATTTGGAAATCGGGCCAATACGCATCGGTTTAAAGTTTATGGGGGATTAGGAATAAAAAAAACAAGCTTAAGATATGCGTTTTAAGATTTAATTCAAATTTAATTATGGAGGGTTATGGAGAGAATGGCCGTGTCATAAACTTCTTTATTATCTTACCTGTGGTGTGTACACTGCGCCCTCGATATATGCGTCTTCAGCATATGCGAATTCGCTGTTATGCGAAGACCCTATTTCTACCAAGAATTCAGTATATGCGGAAAAAATTCGCATTTATGCGCCACCTAGTGTGAAATATTGCTGAGCGCACCGACGTGTTCACGCCAAACAACAACAGTCTCGCATAAACCGTTATAGCGTGTTGGCGTGTGTGCGTTGTGCTCTAGACTGTGTTGTGTTTTTCACTCTTTTTGAGTGCTTTCTTCAGTTTTGTCTTACTGTTTATTGTAGACAAGGCTTCTAAACGTCCTCTGCCTAGTACTGGGCCTTCAGCTAAGCGTAAGAGGACCTCATTAACTGTACAGTATTGATGTAATATAGCATTACTGTTATCTTGTTGAATGTTTTTGGTATAAAAAAGTGGCATATTTATTGTTGGGGGTGCCGGGAGGGTAAAAAAAACTGGTTGTGGAACGCATCCCTATTTTTTTCATTTAACTATAAGTTCGATATATGCGAATTTGCATTATGCGAGGTTTTAGCAGAACCTATCCCTCGCATATATCGAGGGCGCAGTATATATATATATATATATATAATATATATATATATATATATATATATATATATATATACCACAGGTAAGATAATAAAACAAGTTTATGACACGGCCATTCTCTCCATAACACCCACAATTTAATTTTAATTTATTTTCAGTTCTAGATGGTTGTAAAATCCATCATATATATATGATGAGGGACTGCCCGATTTCCAAATTTATCTTCCAATCTCGCTAAATCCATTATATAATACACCACAGGCAAGGTAATAAAACATGTTTATCATACATCCGCTCCACCATTATTTTTTTTAATTATTTTAGATGGTTATAAATCCTTCATATAAAGTTTTATTTTCCAAACAAAACCTCTCTCTCTCTCTCTCTCTCAACGAGTCATTTCTGGAAGAAATCTATGGAATGGGTAAGTTATATCTGACACGCCCATAGTAGCACTTACACGTTATGTCCAGCCCAAATTTCACCGACGGACAACAGGAAACTTGTGATTCGGCTATTGGGGGTGTTTAAAATTAGGTTCGCGTATATAAAAGGGGGCTTTTTCATCTGAAATCCATAACAGTAGTTACAGAAATATCTCGTCATGAGCCAATCACAAAACTACGGCTACCCGCAGTCGTTTGAAAATGGAGATGCCGCAGCGCTGTCTACAATTCATCTTTTCGCAGAGGCAGACAAGAGTGATCTTTCCACACACAGCATTGCAGAAATTTGCGATGGAATGCAAGCATCATCCGTTGAAGACGACATTAAAATGTAATTAATTTAATTTGTAATTCGGGCTTTATACTTCGGTTCATTCAGTGCCTGTGTTGGTTAATTTATAAAAACCCATAATAAATACGTTTTGAAAAACTTGTTTGTGATTTAAGCGGAAGGCCGGGTGTATATATATATATATATATATATATATCACTTTATTCAGTGCAAGTGTTATAATTTATAAAAACGTAATAAAACGAAGTGAAAGGATATCTGCCCAGGGATTGAGGCCCCTGGGGAAGCAGACGATGCGTAGCACACCCAGCTAATCTTATTTTTGAAAACTGTCAGGATATCTGCTTTGTGATTATAATTTGCTGGGCGCCCTAATCAGCGTTTTCTCTTATTGTAAGTCTCTCCCCACATATCTATTATCTATCTATCTATATATATATATATATATATATATATATATATATATATATATATGGATGTATGTGTTAACAACCGGGCTCGTTACCCGATGCTGGCAAATGATGCGTAGCACATCCAGCTAATCTTACTTTTGAAACCTGTCAGGATATCTGCTTTGTGATTATAATTTGCCGGGCACCCTAATTGGCAGTTTCTTTTATTGTAACTCTTTAATTAGACTTTAATTTAATTTAACTTTAATTAAAAAAGATTCAGTATGAACTAATCATGTTAATTTCTCCTTAACCCTTTGTGCCCCGAGTCCTATAGAGCGATAGTCCTTGATAGCCCGCTAAAAAAAACCAATTTTAGCTATCTTTCCATGCTATTTACCAAGTAAGTTTGAATTTCAGGTAAATAAATTAGGTACCGTTAAATTCGTCATTTTCTCTAGTTTCGATACAGTTAACATTTTTAAAAGGGTTACTGTTGTATTTCTAAAAAATATAATCTGTAAATATGGATGTTTCATTGCATTTGCATGTTATCTAACGCGTCAAAACCTGTTTTCTTTCACTCTTTTTTAGTTAGTTTATACTATTATTATTATTTTATTATTATTATTAGTTATCCTAAATTATATATAAATACATCCAAGATTATATATTTTTTTGTACAGATTCAATAATAATAATGACAAATTGGCATCTGATATAGGCTTTATCCTATGATGTTGTGCTACTTATAGCATATATATATATATATATATATGAATAAATATATAAATATATATATAAATGAAAATAGCCATTGGTAGATACCCACCCATCGGGGCTGTCGGGGGTAACGAGTATGGGTAGATATCCACCCAACGGGCTCCTGGCGTATGGGTGGAAATCCACCCAACGGGGCTCAAAAGGTTAAAGGACCGATGCGGAACTTGATCGTGTGATAGCTACTTTTCGCGACAGCTTTGGTGAAAGGCAAATAAATTACGATTTAGAGGCTTTACCGTGCAGCCAACCCAGTGACCTGAATACCGAGGTCGAGGTATTGGCTCACATCCGGTCCAACGAATGCAGGTCATCGAGGAACTAATGTAAGTTTTTTTGTGGTTAAGAACAAAACACTATATTTTCATTCAACTTATTAAATGGTAGAAAGCATGCTTTAGTACAATTCGGCTTACAGACCTAGCGTCCATTAAATAAGACTAACACTAATGGAGACATTTTACAGTTATATATATATATATATATATACGTAAATATTTACACAATATAGTTACAATTATATATACACACGTAAAAATGGGAACCTTTTTTTTATCTGTCTGCATACCAATTCATCATTCATCTCAGTGTCGCACAAATCGAATAATTTTTTAAAATAAGTTCCTTCCCACGTGACATGTGTAGGAGAAATGAAAGACAGTATATGCCACAGTATTACTAAAATATCCTTGGAAACGGTAAGAATTCCAGACAATTTCAGGGGCATGTAGCTGTTCGATAAATTGTACAACCACAGGGTCACTCCAGGGCTGAGTGCCTAGTGAATCAAAATAGTACATTCTTTCCCTATTTTTAAAATAGATTGCAAACCAATGAATCCCCTCACCCCCCACAATGTCCGTATTCACGATAAGGCTATATCAACCTCTCGTAGTTGGAAATTTCAACGTTTCAGTCTTCGCAAACACACCGATAAATTTGAAGCATGTAACTCGGTCACTCTTCATTACTCTCTGGAGTGTAAACGCGTCCATTTTAAAAGTCTGTGACAACGTTCCTGAAACGGTCGAGCTCTATTAGAGCTTGTGATTCGAGGTGTACTAGTACACTAATAGGCACAAACTCCAATCTGAGTGAGATGTTCCCACTTTGTTGTGGACTTAAGTGTGTATTTATACTAGCAGATAAGTCGGGGGTAATATCAACTGGGTAAAGGTTAAATTGATCGACAAATTCTTCCTGCGTTACGCCAAACCCAAGCTCGTCACAGCCACCGGCAATATGGGCCAGATTGCTATAAGCTCTCGCGCAGAGCGGTAACACAGTGTCTAATGAGTAGTCCGTAACCATAGTCCCGCCCAATGCAACGCCATTTACGTATAGAGTTATATTTTTAAGGCCGAAATTCTCGAATTTAAAGACGCTCTTTTTATATTTTCCATTCGTCGAAATGTGATCCTGCATTCCAATTAATATCCTTTTAGGTAGAACTCCCAGGGCCACGTTTTGTAGCTACTTCGAGGCCAACCCGGCGGGAACCGTGTATAGTTTGATTTGTACTCTGTTAATTGGGTATTTTACTGTTGCGTGTATTAAATTTTTTTCAATTTCTACATATTTCGGCGAACTTAATTTCACTCGCCGTACGCGCAGATATGTTTCCATGATGTGAATCACAACGGGCTTTGCGCCCTCTTGTTCAGGTCCCAGATTTGTGCAGATCTCAGGATTCGTGCGGTTGAGTTTCAGCTTCATATCGACCCCATTCATAAGCAGTTTCTCCTGGAACGTGAAATCTGTATGCAGACGTCCAAAACACTCGTATACCTTCTTTTTAGAATTTTTAAATTTATCCTTTATACAACTTTCGTCTTTAGTCTGATAATAGCCCTCGACAGTTAAAAAGGTATCCTCGCTTCTTTTGAAAGGTTGAGGACATTTTCCAGATAGGCTCGTAGATGAATTTTTCTCTTTGCATCTTTGATGATTTCGTCCCGTGTGCGTTTTAAATGTTTTTTTAGAGCTTCTTTAGGTTTAGTTCCACCCATTATGTCTTCTACCTCGTTGAAACCTGATTGTAACGCCTTCCTCCCGAGGTATCTAGCACCCCTCTTCAACAATGGAACAGCCGTGCGTAGTATGGTTGAAAAAATGGAGCGAAGCCCACTCCCATGTTGATATCTCACTCCTCGATAGACTGTGAAAGGCCTTCGGGTCATTATAACTGAATGCGACGAAAGTGTAATTTCACTGTTAAGCTCCCATCACCGAATGGGAAATGTTTTCCCTCAATCGTTCTTACTGTATATATATATGAGATATTGGTTAGTAGATTAGTCGCAACATTCACATAATGGGGCTTGTCATATATAATGTTCAAACTCTTCCCTCTATGGTTGGGAATGTGTACAATGCGCAGCAGGCGCGCCTGGGTGTCCCCAACAAATTGATGCTCTATGATATTGCTGTAAATATAGCATATGTCTGAGGATGGGTAGCTTTCACCCAATTTCTCCAACTTCAACTGATACATTAAGCTGGACAGGTCATGTTGTGCCTCGTGAAAGGTGTCTCTTTGGAGGGCTGCACCATATCGACCCTCGACAACAGTTATGAACAGCTCTTTGTCTTTAATATTTCTACTAAGCGTTGATTTTAATTTCAACGTGCGTGCAGGCGTGTCTATGTTTACAACTTCAAAAAGTAAGTCGTTTGTCAGGTACGACTTTTCAAGACTCTTGTTTAACCCCGTCACAATGTCCGTGGCTGTGTCATAATGACCGATTCCTAGTGCTACATTTGTACTATAGTACTATACCTCACCGAACAGAACTGATCGCATTGTGTTGTCTAAGATTATGCCTAATTTTTCACACTCATCGACTCTTCTAAGGATCAGAAATATGATCTGTTCATTTTCAAGAGTTAAAAATTTGGTGGCTACCTGGAATTCACAAACATCAACTTCGTACGAATCACCTTCCAACTCAAACGGCCCATGGAGTTAAGTTACAAAGTTGGCCAGGGTGTTGTTAGGATGTACAGACAGAGAAGAAGAGGACGGGAGTGTGACATACAAGTGGTTAGGCGCCATGTTGCATACTATTTAAGCTTCATTATTGCAGCAGCTTTTATATAGATGTTGAACTTTTCTGGGTACCCTAGCCATTTCACCAGGTACATTTTTCTCTTTCCTGAACCTTTGCTGTCTAAAATCTTTTCAATTTTAAACACATTTTTTCCTAAATTAAATGCCACTTTCTGCAACTCCTCGCGGTAAAAGCCTCCTGCGATTTCTTCCCCATTCAAATCTTCAACGTAATACATCATTATTTCGCCTTTAGGTATCATAGCACTAACTTTAAAAATCTCACGTGTCCATCCTTGCTCAAATCCCTTCGCGAATTTATTTCCCGAACGTGATAGCCTTACATAATCATTGATTTTGAAACGTGTAGTGTGGCGGCGGTGTTCCATCTCTTCTCACATCAGGCTATGTGCGCGTACCTCTTTCTAAAACTTCGTTAGGTGTTGTGCAATCGCGCGATGGTGTGAACGGTTGTACGATGAGCCAATGATCCCAGAATGTTTATACAGTATATCTGTATGTGTTTTTATGTGTAAAATAGCGATGCATGCGTTCTTTTATGGTACGTTGAACTCTTTCAGCTGAAGAGGCCTTATGTATACAATTGCTAGTGTAGTAACTGATATTAAACTCCGTCAGCATGTTCTGAAAAGCGCGGCCTATAAATTCTTTCCCCATCTCCGTACAAAAATAGCCTGGAATCCTGTTTTCTTTCAACAGCATCATTTTCGTAGCTTTAGCAACTGTTTCAGGCGATTTATTTTTCAGAGGAATTAGCCACAGATATCTAGAGAATAAATCTATTATGAATAGGATGTAGCGGTAACCATCATTATACACTGAATATCTTTCCATGTCTGTTAAATCCGCCTGCCAAATAGAGTCAATCGACACCGCTGTTGTCTTGGCTGTTTTAAACCTTTTTCTCACCGGCTTATGAAATGTATAAGCATCCTGCTCCCGCAAAAATATCTCAACATCTTTTATCCCTACTCCATCATTGTAAACACCTCTGTACAGTCTATTAACACCGCCATAGGAGGCGGGGTTAGAAATGTCATAATAGCGTTTTCTTAATATGTTAGCCATTTGCGTATTTTAGAGACACGTGAATAGGGTTGGCAGTTGTTGTTTGGTCTCTTCTTTCTCCTCTTCAGGGATGCTACTGTTAGGGGTGATGGCGTGTTCAGTTGTGGCACATGCGAAACTTGCTCCAAGTCTTTTAATCTATTCGGGTTTCCTATCAATGTTTTGGGGACATTTATTTGTTGTAGTCTTGCTTTAATATGCTTCCATCCTGCTGGTGAGAGCCTGTCCCACTTTCTCACCAGATCATGGACAATGTCGACGATATTGGATCCCTGTACCCTTGTTCCTTCAACAATGACCTCACCTGTATCGGTCCATTGTATGATGGGGTTCTCACTCAATAGATTATAAAGACCTAATCCTTTATTTCTCAATGTATGTGGGAGACTGCTTTTTAATACATGCTCGATGTGTTGCATTCCGTTATTCTTTGGTTGGTCATATCTAACGTCGGCCCCATGTCCTATGTCGACATGTTCATCGTTGCTCGCGCTGTGCCTAATAACCACGGAGAGCTCTGTCGGATTCTTATAATCTTCGTACTCATGAAGAAATTCGCTTTCCATTCTTTTAAGCCTGCTTTTAAGGGGTTCTAGAACGTGTCTGGACTCTTTGAACTTTGCAGTGAAGCATACACTTCGTGCGGAACCACTACCACTTTCTTCATTATATTAATCTAGTCAGTAAAGGTCCCAAAACTGAAAATAAGATGGGGAGGAATGATCCCCTTCTTTGTACAATAATTCGTTTTTTCTTCCCCACAGTTTGACTTTTACGAGCGAGCGTACGTATTATGATCTTGTAACTACGTAGGCGAGACTTCTGAGGAGGTTTCATTGGCACATTACATTTATAACATTAAGGCAGATTTCACAGATGCATTTTAAAAAGTCCGAGTTGATATTTTTAACAAACATCTGCTGCAATGCCCGGGGCAATCGTTGATAGATTTTTATTCATTCACGGTATTTCTTTAGTCTATTTGTCATTCTGGAATATACACCGTTTCAGGCTCATTTGGAATATATTCGTTCTTAGAAGCACCCTAAACGTGTTTCGCGGGTGAAAGTCACAAAACAAATATCCGTAACGCTGACTTGTAGCTTCTTTATAAACTTCCAAAAACTCCTTACGCTGATTCAGGAACATTTGATTGGCTAATACCCCAATTTGTGACACATCTTTACTTTGCGCGAATAAGACTAGATATTGTGTATTTAACGACACATCGAGCATGTATCTATTTTTGAAAAATAGATTCTGATTGATGAAGAATCCGTATATGTTAAGATGGTGGGAGAATACTGTAAATGTTTCGGCAAACGTTTTATCCATTTCCAACATGAGATCGTCAATTACACTGACTGTATGCTCATTTCCCTTTAACGAATTAACGTCATATACACCTTTGTAGAACAAAATATCATCTTGGCACTCGTTGAACACTGATTGATACGTCGAATAGCACCATATAACTTTATGCACAAATTTTGAGAACGTCTCCCCCTTATCTTCAATGATTTTAAGCATAAACACAGTTTTACTACATCCTGTAGGGCCAGATATAATACATGTGGAGGGGCTTGTGAACCTGAATTTTTCTACAGATTCCATCTCTAACACGTCACACCTCTAAGTGGAACATTTACAAAATATAACAAAATTTAAGTGTTGCTCCTTATATTCTTGTTTTTCTTTTTCCACATAACCGTGAGTGACGACGATGTACAGCACTCCATCATCGATATTACAGACGACCCCAATGACAGTGTAGCTACAGACTCCAACCCCGCTGACGAACCCTCACCAGCGACACCTCCACCACCTGGCAGTTCAAAGCCGAAGCACGATGATGAAGAACCTTCCACGTCAGGTATAAAACGTTCCAGGAGTGCACCGGTTGTTAGAACCCCAGTAATAGAGCCCCAGCCCTCTACGTCTTACGACACAACCCTCACACTAGCTCCCTCCTCAAATATACCCACTTATTCCTGTTCAACTCCAGATACATCCTCCACACCAGCAGCTTCTCATGCTGTGGAGGAAGGTATAACATTCGAACTGGTACGCACCCTAACCCCACCCCTGCCCTGACTAGAAATCGGTATGTAGTCAGGATTGACCCTGGAACCATGTATAGCAACGGCGTTGGACTGCGGTGCGTAGTTGAGCGTATTGTGGAGCTTGCCCTTCAGAACCGCGACGAACGTGAAGTCAGGACGAGGCTGTCTTTCGGGTTCGGGTCAGATGACGGGGATGTAGATGATTTTTGGGTAGTAATAACATTCAGACGCTTGGCAGCTGTGGATATAGATTACATTTTGGCCGTATAATGCAGGCCTCTCAAAGTAGTACAGCCTCCAATGTGGACAACTTCACGGTAGATATTGACAGAGTATTCCGGGTTGCGGGTCATAGTGCCACACCTTATATTCTTAACTTCAACTCTCAAGCTATTTACAGACGGCATATAAATGTCGATAGTGGTTGCGGCTTTATAGCAATAGTCTTAGCCCAAATGTTTGCTGTGCTAAATACACGGACCCAAAAAATTTGGCTGCCTACGGTTGTGCAGCGTGTCCATAAACTGGCTTCAGATTGTAAGCTTGAGTTTGAATGTAATATGGGTCCTGAAGAACTGAGAAGGGTAGAGCAGGAAATGAATGTTCGTATAGTTGTATTTGGAATCGATGATCATCGTAGGACTGTGTATGTTTTTAAAAGCTGTGTGCGAGATCGTACAAGACCTCTACTTATTTTAGGATTGTCAGGAACAACGTATTTCCCCATCCGCAATATAAGGGGTCCTTACACGAGTTATGATAAAAGTCGAAAATATGGACGGCATCATGATTTGTGCAAGGGATGTATCGAGTTTGCGGATGATATAGTGAAACATTGTAAGGAATGCCACATGATATGTGAGCAGTGTAAAAGCCCCAAATGTGAAAGTCGTGTAGTTGAAGCTGAGAAGAGGGAATGTAATGTATGCAGACATACCTTTTTCAGTAATAAATGCTTTGAGTTCCATAAGTCAATTGACACTTGCAGGAAAATGAGAATCTGTGAATGTGGTATGTTCCATATGATGGGTAAGTTTGGGATAAGTTTGAGCATAAATGCGATGAAATTCACTGTTCTACATGTCATGAAAAATATAAGGCGATGGAGTAAAGTATGTATGTTATATGAAAGACGTTAAGCCTAAAAATAAGCCCTGTATAACTGTGTACTATGATAGAGAAACTACACAAACCTGAAACCAAAGAGGTTATCCCACATCTACTTGTAAGCCAGACTATCTGTGAGTGCATGGAGGTTGAGTGTGATGAGTGTCACGAATGTGGTAAACGGACAAACGTTTTTAAAACGGTCGCACACGACAGTCCTATGAAACTCTTTTATCCTATATTGTCAAGTTAGCGGACAAGTTCAAAAAAATGACTGTGTATATTCTTGCCCATAATGGGGCAAAATTTGACACACAATTCCTTTATAAGGAATTGCTTGAACACGAGTCAGCGGAGATATTTACAGGCGATCCCTTGAAAAGGGGAAGCAAACTTATACAAATACAGATAAGAGGTAATGTTAGTTTAAAGCTATTTTGTTATTCACCTTGTAAACTAGCCAGGCTACCCAAGGTGATGGGTGTAGCCGCCGAAGTTTCAAAAGGGTATTTCCCTTACACTTTCCTCACTAGCGACACCTTAAATTACGTAGGACTACCTCCACCCAAACATTACTTTAACTACACCAACATGAGTGATGGTGAGCGTGGAGATTTTGACCGCTACTACAACAGTTTTAATGAAATTAGTCCATACAATATAGCTGATGAATGTGGGCGTTATTGCGTGAATGATGTGCGCGTGCTTAGAGTATGTTTCCAGGCTTTTAGAAGGATGTACATTAGGGTGGGGTGAAAAAATTTTCAACTATTGCTTCACTGGTAATAAGGTGGATTGAAGGGTGATAAAAAAGAATATGAGAATTAAAAAATTTTCAATTCATCCTAGAGAAGTACCCCATTTTTCTCCCCCAAAAAATGGCCTCCAGCCAGTCATTATACGCTTCATAACTCGGAAAGTATTCTTTTTACAAAAACGTTTGCTGAAGCAAAAATTGTTTATTTCACATTTTCTACCTCATATAAATGTTTCAGATGTTTAATGAAATATTTATTTTTCAGGTTTTTGTTGGATTTGGAATTGGTAATTTCTGATAATTAGTAACAAATATGGCTTCTGCTTCAAACATTAGAGCTACAAGAGTCAATCAAAACCACATTTTATATTTGGAACCGCACAAGAGCTTCTCTTACAACATTGCCAACAAATAAGGTGGGCCAATACCATGTTCTTTTAAAAGAAGCCACTTCAGTGACTTCACATAACTCTGATATTTTCAACAAAATTGCTGAAGATATACTCTGTATTTGGAGAAAAGCTTCAATTCCTGCAATAGCTGACAAATCAGTTTATATCAAATTAAAGCGACTTATCGGCAAAGCAAATGATCTTAGTAGATCAAAAAGTATTGTCAAAATGAGAGAAAATTTTAATGACACCTTGGAAGAATTATTCGATATCAGTGCCTGTAAATGCCCTTTTATCTCCCATCAAAACTTTGGCTGTCCTGAGAGCTGCGAAGATGTTCACATAAGATGCACCTGTCGAAGAGAACTGAAGGTACCAAAAGAAGAGCTTCTGTTTTTACAAGATCAGCGACGACGCGTACAATGAAAATAGGGGGCGTTGATAAAGTCATGACAAAAAGAATTAAAAAAATGCAGTCTAGGAAATTGCGGACAGAAGAAGGAATGGTTAAAAGAAGAAGAGAAATGAAGGACTCTCATATTTTAACGAAATAAGTGTTTTTCAGATGTAGAGAGTACTTCCACACAATATGAATTAGACCCACATCAGAGTGAATCAGACTATGAGTCAGTTGCCATACAAGATCAAATGAGACTTCCATTGCCTACTGTAGCGATGGAAGCCGATAGATTTGGAATTTCAGATCGAGCAGCAGCTGCTTTGGCTTCAGCTGCTTTAGTTGATTATGGAGCAATCACTAAAGAAGATAGTACGCTTTTGATTGACAAGAACAAAATCGACGGGAAAGAGAGAAAATGAGAAAAAGTTTGGTGATGGAGAGTAAAGCTAATCCTGCTGTCATATCTGCTATATTTTTTGATGGAAGAAAGGACAAGACTTTGGTGAAAGTGAAGAAAGGAAACAAATGGTACGGAGACTCCATTAGAGAGGAACACTATGTTTTGGTGTCTGATCCAGGAAATTAATATTTAACCCATGTAGTTCCTTCTTCTGATAAAGCTCAAGATATAGCTGATAGTTTGTTCTCCTTCTTTCAAGAGTCAGCTATTAATGAGAGCATTCGTCTCATAGGATGTGACAGTACAAATACCAACACAGGTGCCAAGGGTGGGATCATCCACCTCATAGAAGAAAAACTAAAGAAACTGTTACAATGGAGCATTTGTATGCTGCATACAAATGAACTTCCCCTTCGACACTTATTTGAACATTTTGATGGTAAAACAAAAGGTCCAACATGTTTCACTGGAAAAATCGGAGTAGCACTGAAAAAATGTGAAAAAATGCCTGCAGTCAATTTCAAACCAATTAGAGAAGGCATTGATTTAACACACATATCAGAAGAGGTTATCGATGATCTTAACCAAGATCAACAGTATTTGTACAAAATTATTGTGGCTATAAGAATATAAGAAGTGGGAATGTCCCAAAAGATTTGGAAAATACAAAACCCGGACCACTGAACCATTCTCGATGGCTGACATTAGCAAATCGTGTCTTCCGCCTATACACTGCAGAGAAAACTCCTTCATTGGCTCTTTATTCAATAATTTTCTTCATTGTTACAAATTATGGACTAAGCTGGTTCGATATCAAGAGTAGACCATATATATGGAATGGACCACATCACATATTTGGAGCAATTAAAAGATTTCATCATTTTCCAAAGGATGTTCAGAATGTAGTGAGCCTGACATTGTTAGAAACGCATATTTTGCTCATTGCGAAAATGTTCTGATAGCAATGTTATCAGATACATCAGAACAAAAACGAAACAGAGCAGTTGATTTCATCATGAACATTAGAACAAAGACGGAAAATGTGTCCAAAATCAGAGAATTTAAGGTTCCTGAGATAAATTTCAACGCAAACATATTATTTACTGGTCAAAAGAAATGCTGACTGAACCTCCCCTCACTATGGCGCTCACAAATATTGAACTCAATATACTTAGGGTTAAAAAACTGTGACTACCCAATTATCCACTTCATTCACAAAGTGTCGAGAGGGCAATAAAACTTGTCACCGATGCGGCCTCATCTGTATATTCCCAAGAATCCCGTGATGGATTTATAGGAGCAAGAATTAGGTCTTGTTCATTGCTGCCATGTATGTAAACCAAGGAAGAAATTACTTCACTTTTTGACAATTAGCTTTTAATTAGAAACTGAAATAATTCACCAAAATTTCATAAAAGCAAACACTTCACGATTTTTGAAAAGGGATCTTTTTGGAAGTGTATTGCTTATATGTTTCTGCAATTGTGGTAATAAAATGTCAATAATTTCTCTCGTTGATTAGTGTTGTTGTTGATTATAGTTTGAATATTAAAATTTATATAAGATTATTAACTATTATCAAAGTAATATACTTCGGTCATCAAAGAATTTTTCATTTATTTGGAAAAAAGTGATTTATTTGTGATATTTACCGAGGTAAATTTTGATAAAATTTAAAATTGAGAAAATAATTTATAACAGGGCACTTTCTAATGTATTTTTTTTATTTTGAATTTATTCTATAGTGTCTTTAAATTGGATGCATATTTTTCAAGTTATAAGCATTTATATGTTTGACGAGCTGCCATTTTGTTTTTCTCAAAAATGCGCTAGTAGGGCAAAATTGATTTGTCTTTTATATCACTTTATGTCATCTACAGAACCCAATACAGCAAATTATAGGTGAAGCAAATAAATATTCCACAAAGAATTGCGTTTCACCCCACCCTAATGTACATAGACCGTTTCAAATGCGATCCGTTCCAAGTCGCAACCACGATCGCATCATTATGTTTTACGGTGTTCAAGAATAACTTCATGCCTAAAGACACCTTAGCCATCATTCACAGAAACAATCCCCGCAGTTATAGGCACAAGGCTATTTAATGGTTCATACACATACAGCAGCAGACACGGGGGAAGTACCAATTAAGGTTAATGGTCGTGTTTTTTGGGTTGATGGGCTAAGCGAAGACCGTGCCACTGGTGAGAAGACTGTGTACTCCTTTAACGGTTGATGGTAGCATGGATGCCCACGTCCTGAGTGTGGAATCGTAGGAGATATCCACGGTAGATCTCTTGCCGACAGCCTTGCATGGACCCGCACCCGCGATCAACTTATAGGCTCCTAGTTCACTCACAAGATCTTGTGGTGGCATGAATATGATGCACAGATGGAAACAGATGGACAGTACCGTGAAGAAATAAACACAATCAAGCTTTCAATGATGTTGGATCCTCTCAAATGCGGTGATAGCTTGTTCGGAGTGCGTACAAACCCATTCAATCTATACTTTCCACCTACGCAGGGCGTGAAACTCCATTACTACGACTTCTGTTCTTTATATCCCTACGTGATGAAGAACAATCCGTACCCCGTAGGTGCACCTGAAAAACTGATAGAACCTGACCTGCCTCCCATCGAGCTGCTCTCCACAAATTTGAACGTGTCCTATTTCGGCCTTTCTTTCGTAGATGTGCTCCCCCCACGCGATTTATGGATGCCGATCTTACCCATCGTTATAGATCACAAGCTCATGTGCGTGAAGTGCGCAGAGGAGAACAATTGTAATCATACAACCAACCAGCGTAAGATCAGAGGTGTATATACAAGACCTGAGCTGGACCTAGCCGTTCGCGATGGCTACAGAATATTGAAGATACATGAGGTGTGGAGGTTTTACAAGCTACCCAACCTTTTCACGCCATATATAAACGCTTTTTTGAAGGATAAGGTAGAAGCATCAGGGTATCCGCGAGGAATTGATACCGAAGATGAAAAATCGGCATATATTCAGCGTTACCGTGCCCGTGAAGGGATAGAACTTGACCAGGCCCAAACTGTTAAGAACCCTGGCAAGTGCTTTAGTGCAAAGTTGTGCCTAAATAATCTTTGGGGCAAGTTTGCACAGAATGCAGGTAAGGGGAACGTTCACCTAGCCCAAAGTTATAACGAGGTGTGGGATTATGCCAATGCCCCCGATAAAGACGTTATGGAGATCTTGAATGTTGGTAACACGTACATAATAAAGTATAACATCACCAAACTGGCCACAGATACCTCACGTGTTACAAACATACCTGTAGCCAGCTTCACAACGGTATACGCCCGCATCAAGCTTTGGGGACTACTGCACTCTCTTGAGCGGAGGGTGCTGTACGCTGACACAGATAGCGTAATATTCACAGAGAGGGAGGGTGAATACATGCCGCCTATTGGGGAATTCCTCGGAGAGTTGACTGACGAGATCAAGGATGAGTGTGGTGATGATGCATACGTTGACTCCCTTGTGTCAACAGGGCCAAAAACTTATAGGGTACGGGTGAGGGTGGGGGAGGATATGAAATATGTCGTGAAGGCTAAGAGTATCACGTTTAACCATGCGAACCGACGAGTCGTTAACTTTGACTCCTTGAAGGATCTAGTGTGCTTGGAAGATGAGGGCAACCAGCCACCCCAACTGACTGTGGGGACCCACAATTTTCGGGAGCAGAAACTGGCGGACGTGAAGGAACTTAGGGGTACGAGGGTATGCTGTAACACCTATAGGAAACGTTACCAGGTGCCTGGTACATATGATACCGTACCCTTTGGATACCATAATCCTTGATTGTTATACATATATATATATATATATATATATATATATTGTTAACGATATGTTTATTTATTACGCATATTTGTAAATGTTTCAATTAGGGTTTCATTTTCTCCTGTTGTGTGTGTGTGTGTGTGTACAGGATAAAGTCCTAAGCTCCGCCCACTGTAAGCTCAATCAAAGGGTCACGTGACTCCTGCTACTACCTGGACATATTTCTACCCCTGTGTGCTCAGTTGACCTCTGCAAGCCCTGGAGCTCAGACGTGTATTTTCTCACGTAGACGAAAAATAGTGATGGCTACTTTTGATATTGCGTGTTCGACGTTTATGAAGTGGTATTCGGTAAAGTCGGAAGATGTGGTGAATACTGAAAGACGGCCTAGCCCCCCCCTCCACCTCTTTTGAGACTTTTAAGGCTACAATGAATCGCGCGAAGCTTGAGGAACAAGATGTTCAAATACTCTATGGATATTCTGGCGAGAGCACTGCCGGATTTCGCGGCACAAACGATGTAATTAACTACGTTGTAGGGCTAAACTGTATAAAACCTTACATATACCGTGAGGTGAAAGAAACAACGCATGCAGAAGAGAAGCAACGGGTATGGGTAATGAGTTTTGTTGATGAGTGGTTGACAGGCGGTATTATGTCATGCTGCATCATACCGAGTACGCGTACCCTGCGGCTGAGAATGCAAACTTTGTCATCATGGACAAGCTAAAGTATTCTTACCACTACATTCATATATATCATGACGAGGTTCGCAGTGAGGTTGTAGCTAAAGGCCTGTGTGAGTTTTTAATAGGGTTTAGAGACGAGTATCGATTACACTGGTCAACACTAATTTTATTGCCAATCATATTAGAGTGATTTTGGGGTAACTTTGTGGTGCTGATTCCGAATATGACATCGGTTTTGCTAGATTGGCTCTAATTTATGAGATAATTGGTACCCCCATTGAAACACGTAAAAATGCAAAAAATTTAATGTTCAGGCGGAGCCTACTTACTGGTTGGGTGGCCGATGACTTATATACGGAGGGGGAATATTCTAGAATGATCGCGGAGTAAACACTAAGAATATTCGCGTGTCTCACCATCTAGAATGTTCCGGTAGTTTCCCATATGCACGCGTTATGGTTACATTTCCTATTAATTGAGGGTATTCATTATCTCAAGAACTAGAGCCAAATCGGAAAAACTACTTTTATTTTGGAATTCAGCAACCCCAAAATACCCTAAATTCGTACGAATTTCCTTGGCAACGAAACAAAAAAAATTTTTTGTTGAGCTGTTATTAAGCAAAAAGGGTAAATACGGTCACATGTTTTTCTCAAATAGTGCACCAAATTTTTAATGTGTGGAGAAAATGAACGTTTAGTGCGCATTCCGATAAAACATTAAAACTGAAATTATCCCATGTGTCGGAAAATTCCCCGGTATAATGGATAAAAGTTCTCGCGTAATTCATGCTAGAACAAACCCATACACGATTCAACAGCTTATGGTGTAACTCACTCCCCCCCCCCGTCGAGCCGATCCGCTCACCCGTGGCTCATAGTCATCTCAGAACTTGAACCGACTGGACGTGCACTCTTCGAATACGATGGAACTTCCTTTGAGAGGCATTCTCAATGCCGTGTACTATGTGTCCATGACGAAGTCATTGCGCGTATTCAGGCGTGAAGCCGGTGCCATTAACTATGTACTTGAAACGACTTGTAGACAAGCAAACTCAGGTAAACGTAATGTTATTTATTTATGTGTTGGGGAGATGAATAGAATATAATAGAATAGAATAACCTTTATTAATAATAATAAAATAAATACATTTTTTCAATTTACAATGACATGAATAATTCTGAAGCTAGTTGTTATTAATTAATAATAATAAATAAATAAGTAAATAAGTATTATTAATAGTTAAAACATGTATTACAATATTAAACAATATTAGTGGACATTAATCCTAGATTTTTGTTAGTATGCCATTATTAATTGGGATTTCAACTTCGTTTTAAACAAATTTACATTCACACTATTTTTTATATCGGCATTTAAGTCATTTAAGTCATCTAAATTGAGATATAACAAGCTTTGATCTATTTCATCTATTAAGTTCATCAAGATATACATTTCTTTTATTAGTAAAAATCATGAAATTTGTTTTACTGGTATTTAGGAAGAGTTTATTGGTGGTCAACTATTTCATTACTCTGATGAATTCTGAATGAAATATATTCTTAGCTGAATTAACATCTTTGCAAGAAAAAGAGAGTTGTATCATCTGCAAACATTATGAAGTTCAGTATATCAGATGAACGTGGAAGGTCATTTATATACAATAAAAATAACAGTAGACCCAGAACTGAGCCCTGTGGCACACCATGTTTGACAAGCGCTTTAGTTGAGCAAACCTTATATACTGATACAAAATATATCTATTGGTCAAATAACTTTAAATCCAATCACTGATTGCTCCTCTAAAGCCGTAACAATATAATTTATTAAGGAATATTATGGTCTATTACATCAAACACCTTACTCAAATCCATAAACATTGATATCAATATGTCTTTGTTCTCCTTAGCTATATTTACATATTCCATAAGATTTAAAATAGCCATTTCCGTTGTTTTATTATTACGGAAGCCATATTGATTCGGAGATAATAAATTGTAGGATTCTAAATATCGCTGCATTCTACTTTTTACAATTTTTTCAAAACCTTTGCTGAACACAGATAATGAACTCGCCGGCCTTTTAAAAGAGGTGTTATACAACCAGTTTTTAATAGTCTTCGTGATAGTTGAGAAGTGGGATGAGGACCGTTATAAAATACCTGCAGGTGTAAGTACAAAAAAAGAACAGCTTAGTGATGCCCCCTCATATGCCATTGTTTGTACGTTGTTATAAATAACGATCAGCCATGCATTGATATAGGACTGATGTATTTTTTTATTTATTTAATTTCTCGCAAGATACTCGTTCATGCTGACGCAAGTGTTCGAATTCCAATGACGACGCCAAAAGCGGGCATCTAAATACGAAATATCCTCTCTTGCTTGCTTCTAATCCGAAAACATTATTATGTTATAGATTGTTATATATTATGTGTTATGTTATGTATATATGTGCCCATGTACTTTGTGTTAAATCCTAAAATAATATTTATCCTAATAAATATGAAACACTGTAAACTATAGTTAACTGTAGTCAATTGTAATTAACTGTAATGATTTAATATGATGCAATTAATGTACTTTAATGAAACTGTAATTAACGATAATAAGTGAATGTGAATTAATTGGTAATTATAATCATATAGTAAACGAAACTTACAATGTACTCAGTGATGTATTTGTTTGTACTCAATGTACGAACCGACATTATGTCGCCATTTAAGAATGTATACTCGGCGATATTATTATTATTTTTATTATTATTTTTTCGTTGGGACAATTTTTGATTTGCCTCCTATTTTGCAAATAATTGGTGACTTGTTCTTTTTAAAATTTCTTAACTATTTTTTTTTTAGATTTAGCTTAATAATGAATCCTGATTAAATTTTGCAATGTTCATGTTTTGTATACATTCTCTCTTCGTTATAAAAAATGAAGTCCTGTCTTGCCTAAGCATTTAATTGTAAATCTTAAACCTTTAATTTTTGCTCATATGCATATCTTAGTGTAAAGATGCATAGTTCAATTTCAACTTCTAATTAACTTGGCAGATCATGATAACATCAGATCTGAAAATACGCGGTTTAAGATAAAAATATGGCTTCATCTTCAAATATCTTGTTTATCTGTTTAAACATTGCCACAGCAAAAAAATTTACTTTATTTTCAAATATTGTGCAAAAATAATGCAGCCTATAGAGAATAGAAACGACACAAGTCAACATTTAATAATAATGATGTTAGCAAATTATGGGTATATAAACCCACAAAATTTCTTCCATGTTCATTCAGAATTAGACTTAGAGGCTGAGCACTACCTGTACATTTTAGCAGTAAATTACAATAAGAAAAAGTCTTTATCTTCTCCTTCGAGCCTTGCTCTCTTCAGAGAACTTAGTCATTAAAATAGAGAAAAATAATTTCCCGATACGTTATAAGAAGAATCGGAGAGCCTTCAGAGAATTTAGTAAGCCTCCCAGAATCCTCCGAACCACTATAGAAGAACTCGGAGAGTAGTATAGAGGAAACTACTACGAGTAACAAATCCGTTGCTGCCTCCTAACCAGAACCCTCGTCGACTTCGAACCAACCAAGGCCATAGATGGAGGGGTTAACATATATACATGTGTATACTATATATATATATATATATATACAAAAATGTAGACGGCTTTAACTTCGATCGGCATGGAAATCAGAAAATTGTCATCATAAATCGGAGAATTCTCGTATATAACTAAAGTACTTATATTCCTTCAAATCATATCATTCTGTTTAACAATAGACCCAAACAATTATTTCAGATGATACTTAAAACAATCAAATCATTTATATACATTCTAAGCATATCATCCTGTTTGATAATATCCCCGAACAATTAGTTGAGATGAAACTTAAAACACCCAAATCTAAAGAATTATGCGTCTTTAGTTATCTCTAAGTATATAGTCACAGCTCTGCTCTTTCAATTAAAACAAATTTTCACCTTAATATACAAATTTAAACCGAAAACAAATTGTTAATATAATTTGGAGAAGACGTAGTGTTTATTTATCCAGTCAACATGCACAAAAAATAATATTTACCGTGATTATCACTTTATACATTCCCACTAAAGCGCCTGAATTCGTATGTAACTGAAAAAGCATTTATATATTCTCTTCAAATGCACTTGTTTCACTTTGTATGTAACTAAAAAAGAATTTATATGCATTTTAATAAAACACCATTCCGTTTAATAATACCGCTTTATATATTCACTTCAAAGCACTTGTTTCCTTCGTATGTAACTGAAAAAGCATTTATATACACTGCGTTCGCACTTATTAAGCAGATTACATTTTCTCCAATGTTTTCAAAAGATTTTCCCCGATTTCAATGAAATTTGTAGCAAATAATCACTATATATAGCAGCATTAACGGTATTCATTTCGATAAAATATTTTGATAATTAAAATAATTATCTCATTTTATTGAAAAATATGTAAAATATTGTGTTCCGAATTATTAAGCAAGTATTCTATTTACAGATCTAAATGGGGAAAATGGGTAAGAAGAAGGATTTAAAATTAACTGAGAAAAGAAAAACAGTCAAGTTACTCGCTGAAAATATAAAATCTATTGAAATTGCGAAGCAATTTGGCAGAGCTTATCGAACTGTAAACAAGTTTGTAGTGGAGGGTCCCAAACTGAGCCAGCGAAGTGATAAAAGAGCTATAAGAAAAGTGACAAGGCGGCAGATACCTGTAATCAAGCGCAAATTGCAAAGCATCCATTGTCCTCAAGTAAAGAGGTTTTTGAGCAGGCTGGCATACATAATGTACCAAGAACGTCTCGATGTGGAATCCTCCAAATAATTGGCAAGACGTGTAAACCTACGATTCAGTCACCATTAACAACCAGGTACAAGAAACAGCGTGTTGAATGGGCGCGTCAGTACGTGAAGACAGATTTTAATACTGTATTGTTCACCGATGAATGAAAAGCAACCCTTGAGGGACTTGATGTTTGGTCAAAAAGATGGATTGCTGAGAGCCAATTTCTACCATCGAGATTAAGACGCCAACAAGGTGGAGGTAGTGTCATGTTTTGGGCAGGATTGATAGGCAATGAAGTAGCTGTCCCATACAGAGTGCCTGATGGTGTAAAAATGAATGCCCAGTCTTACACAAACTTTCTAAAAGAAAACCTCATTCCATGGTAGAGAGTGACCCTTAGCAATCCATCTTCTTGACCAACCATCAGATCCCTCAAGGGTTGCTCTTCATTCATCGGTTAACAATACAATATTAAAATCTGTTTTCAAGTACTGACGCGCCCATTCAACACGCTGCTTCTTGTACCTGGGTGTTAATGGTGACTGAATCGTAGGTTTACACGTCTTGCCAATTGTTTGGAGGATTCCACATCGAGATGTTTGGTACATTATGTATACCAGCCTGCTCATAAACCTCTTTACTTGAGGACAATGGATGCTTTGCAATTTGCGCTTGATTATAGATATCTGCCGCCTTGTCACTTTTCTTATTGCTCTTTTATCACTTCGCTGCCTCAGTTTGGTACCCTCCGCTACAAACTTGTTTACAGTTCGATAAGCTCTGCCAAACTGCTTCGCAATTTCAATAGATTTTATATTTTCAGCGAGTAACTTGACTATTTTTCTTTTCTCAGTTAGTGTTAAATCCTTCTTCTTACCCATTTTCACCATTTAGATCCGTCAATAGAATACTTGCTTAATAATTCGGAACACAATATTTACATATTTTTCAATAAAATGAGATAATTATTTTAATTATCAAAATATTTTATCGAAATGAATACCATCAATGCTGTTATATATAGTGATTATTTGCTATAAATTTCATTGAAATCGGGGAAAAACTTTTGAAAACATTGGAGAAAATGTAATCTGCTTAATAAGTGCGGACGCAGTGTATTCACTTCAAATGCATTTGTTTCACTTCGCATGCAACTGAAAAAGCATTTATATGCATTTAATAATAAAACAAACCATTCCGTTTAATAATACCGCTTTATATATTCACAGAGGCCATTCTATGGGGCGCGCTCTTCCCGCTCCTATAAAAATGTGTAACAGAGCCATATACAATTCAGTTTAGTGAAGCTTTTCAAACGGTGCAATACAAATTTATAAGCAAAGAAAATGTCGTCGGACGAATGCCCGAATATTGTCATGTAAGTGCCCTACGCGAATAATCTTATTTGCTCTCAGTGAAGTATAGGGAATCTACTGCGTCGCCATTTTATGTAGAAGTGTGTTTTTTGTGAGTGCTCAATTTTAATCTATTATTATTTTTATCTGAAAGGTCGGACTCTTCTATTCACGGATGTCTAGGAGAATTTACAACACCCGAATTGTTTCTATATTGTGATACAGTGTGAGTAGCTATTTTTTATCTATATACCCTCGCTATATATATATATATATATATATATATATATTATATAATACCCATTCTCCACGTATGCGACGTTATTTTACAGTGCTGGTGCTGACGTGTGTGTCCATTTCATGGGATTCATAGGTCACGAAAGCGCATTCTCACCCCTGGCCTTAGAGCACGCAGCGTTACAAGAGTTGCGCTACAAGAGTAACCCCAACTCGAGCGGCGTCGAATACATCGTGTAAGTAATTCAGTCTATTAAGATGTGCCTCAACCGGCTTTTCCCTTTACATAAAACCTCTTTTAAAATGAATAGAACATTAATAATAAACACCCTTTAAAATCTATCAACAATATTTTTATTCTTAGAAATGCTCCGACTGTATATTATTTTACTCTTTTTAGGGACGATCAGCCCGAATGTGAAATTATAGGAGAGACAATGTAAGTTTTTATTTTTTTTCTTGTGTTGGGTAAGAATAAACCAAATATTTTCAACATTTTATCGATACCATTCAACATTTTAAAATTAGCACATAATTCTTGTAACAACACACCTTAATTAACACATTTTTACATGATATCGGGTTATTGTTAAGCATGAGAGCTAAACATAAGTTTATCATTAGCCTCATAATCACACAAATCTAGCTTTTTTAAGAAGTCTGAATAGCTGTTCCCGCGAGCCAGAAATGAAATAAAGCAGAGGCAATGGTTCCCACACATATTTGATAAAAGCGATTGATATCTTTGTGAACTCTTAAAGGGATCACTTTTGGGGAGCTACCTGCTGCAGGAGAACTATTTGCTCCTCCCCTGAAACCATTCGCAATACAAACACGGTCGCTTACCTTAATATCTTTTCTGATGGGAAGGTGCACTTCTGTTGCTTGGATTCCGGTAGGAGACTTCGACTTCAGTTGGGCCTGAGCAGCAGTTTTCGATCGGGTGATCCTGGTTTTTCGCTCCGTCGTCGTTCGTCTGAAGCGGGTGGCCCGCATGCACTCGTTTCAGCCGTCGATGGTGTCTTTGGCTAAGAAATGGATAAAGAGAACCTTTGATCCTACTTCTGACACCACTTGTAATACGCCTCTCCCGGGGTTCTGGAAAAATCAGGATATTAGAGATTACTCGAGAGAGGGTATTACTTAAACACTCCTGGATGCAGAAATAGTTCGAAGTTGTATTCCCACAATCGCGTAGTACTCTGTGGGCTCGTGGTTTTCTTTTTTCCCAATTATTAAAGTCCAAAGAGTAAAGAAAACTCAACGGCTTATATGGCCTTTAATTTCAATTTAGACAAGACAATTTTAATCAGTTATAGTGAATCAAATGTTTCTTTTAATAAAAAATAAGAGTTAACAAAAGTTCAAAGATAAGAGTAGTTTGTCCTTAAATGTAAAGTTAATCGAGTTATACGATAAATAATGATGGAGTCTACCGCCTTTCCCTAACCTACAGTCAGAACTCAGCCAAATTTCAGTTAAAACCCAATTTCCTCAAAAGCTATATCTTTAACGAACAGATTATTTCCCACTAATTCCAGTCAGAGAATGATCCGGCGCAGCCCAGCCCGTCTTCAATCTAAGTGTCCAGGCTTCGGAACCCTCCTTATATACGGCGGAATCCAACTTTCTCTTACGTCAGAAGCTCAGCTAAGCGCGTGAGACGCATACGCGAATGAGGATCTCAGGGCGAAAGCTTGTGCGGCCAGCCCGTGGGATATCCGGTAGCCCGGAGCTTCTCAAGGGAACCTTAAGTTTGCCGTAGAACGTGAGAGGAGTATGTATAGGTTCTACGTGGGCGGCTGTTGGTAGCAAAACCTTGTTTGGGAGAGTCTGGGTTCGAGAGTGGAATATCATTATAGTCGGATGGGTTCTTTGGGTCCGTAGAATATCTTGTTCATGTATAACATATATATATATATATATTATATGTATGTATACACTCTTCTATACGCCTTCTAAGTCAACTGGCTGTAATGCTAAAGCCGACCAGGGTGGCTGGAGTGACTCTTCATTGTGTTATGAGCCATGGCAGAGGGACCATCTCCTCTCCCAGTAATATATATATATATATATATATATATATATTAGGGTGTTTCATAAATTAAAAGTTTGGAAAAATTTTAATCCACATGGATCCCCTTGTTCCATTTGCTGAGGAGACTGATAAACCGAAGTATTAATTCAATAGTTTAAAGTTTACGGGTCCCCAGTTTGATGCTCTGGCAGATCATAAACGGAAAAAATTAAACAAAAATCTGTCAATGAATTTTTATTCAACAAACGAGTACCATTTCACTACACATTTTCACAAAGATACAAAAAACATAACCACTTCTTGCGAATCATTTGTCCATGAAATCCTTCTTGGTTTTATTCGGGTATTTCGCCCTATGCTGCATCACAGTTTTGAGCAAATACTGCTTCTGCTCTTCGTTCTTCGTCAGAGAACAGTTGAACTCTTTGGTGAGCGCGATGGCTCTTTCGGCCCGATCGTTGACGACAGAGATTTTGTTAACAGTTGCCGCTGCTTGCTTGAAGCCCTCTACTTCAGTCCACTCGGCAACGGGCTTTTTCAAGAATTCTGTGTCCAAGTCGAATGCATGGAAGAAAGCAATCGTCTTTCCTGTCACGAACTCCGCCAGGTGTTTCGAGGCAAGATTCCTGACGTTCTTCCCTTGGGGTCGCTTGAGTTCCTTTTTCGATGCGGGCTTACCCAAACTGACGACCATCTGAGCCTTTTCTTCATCTGCCACATCTGCGTCGAAGAACGCCATGGCAAAAGAGTCTCAGAGATGTACCATAGGTGTCGAGACATGGCTTCTTGCGCAGCGTTAACACACGAATATCCCGACATGGCAAAGGCTTCCGCGTCACGCAGAAATTCCAGATCAACTGCGGCAGCCTTGCTTGAGGTTGCAGCACGAGTCCAACCTCGGATGTAGACGAGGGACACGAAGAGACCTACGACTGTCAGAGCTTCCAACTCGTGACTCGACATCTTGAACTGCTTCTTCAGTAGAATTACTTTCAAGGAGTAGATGGCTATCGCCATCCATCGAGCGTGATGGTAAGCGCCAGGGGCTCTGAGAGGGAAATCCACCACTTTTTTTCTCCCAGGAAGATGAGAACCAACTGTAGCAGTTCCTTGTAGTCATCGCGCTGATGCGACGTGCTCACCATCCCTCTCACCAGCAGGACTGACTTCTCCCTCAGTTCCCTCATAGAGTCATTGACTTGAGCAAAATCGTACGGCCGCACGTCCAACCGGTCGATGAACTTCCATTGTGCCTGAAACCTCTTGAAAACGGGTATATCGGGGCCACTTGAAGGGCCGTATGCACGCTTGAAGACGGAGCTGAGGATGACTTCATAGATGTGATGCCGACAGGGGAAGTACATGAGTTCTCTGCCAAGACCTTTCTCAATCAGGACGCAGGCCCCGATATGAATCCCGGTGTTCGACGCTGTCGTGTCGAAAGACAGTCCCCGCACGCGCTCTTCCATCCTGTGTTCCTTGACCAAATCCAAGCAAACTCGCGCTATCTTCTCGCCGGTTCCGGACGTCACCTTAGGAACGCCGAGCAACTTCTCCTTGCCGTCGCCAGAGACGAGGACGGCGATCCGGTCAACGCTCTCCTTCCATTGCTCATTGTCAGGTAGGAGCTTACCGTCCCAATGCAAGACAAGAGGCTGATCAGGACAAACTTCGTCGGATTGATAACTTTCAGCAGCCACCTTCCTGAGAGCCTTGCGTGTGCGGTACATGGTACTGGCAGAAATGGACAGTTCATCCAAGTCAAAACCTAGTGATTTAGCCGCTGCAGCGTACGACATAGCTGAATCGCGGTACGAAATATTCAGCTGATCGTAGGTAGTCGTCACATCCTGTGAGATCAGATTCCTGCGTCGCTTCTTGGTATTTCCCTTGGAGGAGGATGGAAAAACTTCCACGGTTGGGTCAACGACATCTGAGTCAGTCTCTGACGAAGTTGAAAACACTAAAGCCCCCGTATCTTCTGCAGCTCCTTGTTCCTTCCTGGCCTTCTCCTGTTGTTCCTTAATCTTGTCCAGCCTCTTCCTTTTCCTAATCTCCTTATAGTGAAGCTTCATGTCAACAGGGCCCATGCTGCAGGAATTTGGATCTTCACGCTGCATGTCGAGAAAGTGGATGTCTCCTGATTCTTCATCATTTCCTTAGCCTGTGAATGAGCAATGTCCATGATCTCCTTCGCTATTGCCTCCTTGAACATCGCCTCCTTCACTCGGAAGGACTCTGCTTTATGTGACTTGTGCTTCACAAGCCGGTCGTATTCCTTGAGAAGGGATTCCATCTTCCTCAAGGCCGAATCTCGACGCATCATGGGGATTCTCGCTCTCTCCCAAAATATGAGACAGGCATCCAGGCACAGGTTCAGGCATTTAGTACGTCCAAATTTTTGCTCCTTTTGGTGGTAAAAGTACTTTTTGAGTACTTGCAACTGAGTTGGAAGGCCACTTGATGTGATGTTCGCATCCGTCTGGCCAATAAGAAACACTTCTGTTTTCGCTCTGGTAGACACCTGGAAAAGAAAACAAACTAAATAATTCCACAGAAATAATTTCACATCGTAATTAATTTCATTAATTAAATAAAGAAAAGCAGTAACTGGGACTCGAACCAGTGTCATAGCCGTTGGCGGCATCGCTCAAGTCGGCGTACACAGCACGCTATCCACTACACCATCTAGGGAGTGGGATAGCGTGCTGTGTACGCCGACTTGAGCGATGCCGCCAAACGGCTATGACACTGGTTCGAGTCCCAGTTACTGCTTTTCTTTATTTATAAAACTGATACGTGTACACTACGTTCTCTTTGACAATTCATTAATTAAATAAATTTCAATACCGCAGTAAAATTACATTAATTAGTATCATAAATAATTACCAGCTTAGTTGTCCAATATGCAACAGACTAATTAATTTCATGTAATATTAATAATAAATATCACTACCACAGTAAAATGACAGAAATGAAATAATAATAAATTTCAATACCACAGTAAAATGAGATAATTAGTAGCATATATAATTACCTCCATAGTTGTCCAATAGGATACAACACGAACCGCTCAAGTGACGAAGAAAACCGTCTTCACTGCAGGCAGGCGAGAAATGAACTGACAAAAAGTCGTCAAAGTTGGGGACCTCTAAATGCAGCGCGATCTGGTTCAAACTTGCACAAACGTGTTTTCTTTTTCTTAGAATACGGAGAAACGTGTGGATTAAAACTCCAAGCTCATTTTATTTTACCCTATAGGTATGAAGCCCTAATATATATATATATATATATATCAGGGCTGGCAGGTCGGACCCGGACCCGGACCCAGACCGGGTTTAACCGAAAAGTGAGATAAGACACGGACTCGGACCCGGACCCGGACCTGAAAGTGAATTTTAAAATTGACCCAGACCCAGACCCGACCCGAAAGTGAAGGACCCGCACAGCCGGGTTTTTAGTTTACAAAATTTGTTTGTGCGCCTTTAGATTTGGCAACAATGTAGTGAATTATCACTCCACCCTCCAAATGACTGACTGGAAGTGGAGAGTTAACGGTGACGGAAGAATAGCCTAATCCTAATATTTTATTGTTTGTTTGTGAGTTGTGTACTGTGTACATTGGTTGGTCTCCAGTGCTTCGTTTGCTATTTATATTCGCAATATCTTTACAGGGTCTTTTTTCAGTGGGGAGTGGTAGCAAAAAACTAGCCTTACAAACGAATATTTTAAATATAATAATATTGATAAAACATCTACACGCCAAATTGAAAAGTGTGGAAAAGTGTATAGTGACAATCATGTGACAAACCTAAAGCGACACCTAAAATCGTGTCACCCAGACATATATCGTAAAGTTGAGGATCATGATAAAAGCCTACCTAGCACTAGCAGTACTTCGAAAACTCAAATACAAACCAAGGGAATGAATGTACGCCAAACTAGGGTTAAAATTTTTTTGAAACAAATTAAAGTTGGAGTTCACGGAGTTCACCCGCATCTTCATAAGAAAACTTTAGAAAATGGCCTTATTTCGTGGGTGACAATAGACGGGCGGCCTTTTAGCATTGTAGAAGATATTGGATTTAAAATTTTGGTTGAACCATTTCTATCTGCAATGAATATAAACATGAACAGAAAAAATCTTGCTACTTTGACTCTCGAGAGAGCAATAGCTGAAAAAAATAAGTTAAAAATAATTCTCAAAAAAAAAAAATGTTTCATTTAAAAGTAGATTGTTGCAGTCGCTTAGATAGAGGATTTTTAGGTATTCAAGCCCAAAATGACTTTGAAAACAAAATTGAAGTGAAAACATTGGCTGTCAAGGAACTTCACTGCTCGCATACAGGTAAAAATTATTTACATTTCACACAAAAAAATTATTTTAAATTTCACACAAATCTCTATATATATATATATATATATAATATATATATATATGATGAATAAAACCACGAAGGAAAGGAAACACAAAAAGGTGCTCAAGCGCTTTCGTCTAATGACATCCTCAGGAACACTGAAGTACAAAAAGGTTACGGCCTATATATAGGTTACAGAAAGAAAAAAATAAATAACATACATACACACGAACATATATATATATATATATATATATATATATATATACATACATACATATCTACACACATATATATATATATATATATATATATATATATAATATATATATATATGCAATAAACGGAGAAGTAAAAATAAAAATTAAAAATTAAAAATTAGAGGATTAACAAAGAGGCATACAGATTTGTAAGGAAAAATATCGATTTTTAGCACAACATCAAATGAATTATAAAAATACAAATTTATACTGGAAATCTGCCCGGGTTTTAACACTTTGCCTTTTAGAGTCAAGTTTCGATATATATATAAATAAAATGAAGATTAAAAGTTAATAAAGTAGCATACAAGTTTACCAAAGATTTAGCGTCCTACCCTTTTTATCTAAATTTTTATCTAAATTACTTTAGAAGTGGAACAAGACAATTCAATCCCATTTTTGGATGTGCGTGTACATAGGGAAAGCCCAGGTTTTAAGTTTAGTATCTATCGGAAAACAACAAACAATTTGTCCTAAGTACACTTTTACTCGGGACATGACACCCCCACTAAGAAGGCCATTTTTTCATCAATGTTTCTCCGCGCCCTTAGGATCGCCAGTCCGGAATACATCGATGCCGAATTGGAAAAAATCAACGGTATTGGAAGTGATCTGTGTTACCCATCTGCGTTTATGGAATCTTGTCTCAACAAGGCAAAACGAACTTTTTATCGTGTCAATAATAACACGTACTTTGTCAAAAAATATTTTAGTACTTCCATTTTTCCCGGGCTTTTTAGGCATTGCTAATGTACTTAAACTTTTGGATATTAATGTAGTATTTTCATATAACAATATTGTGAAAAATATCATAGTAAAAAATAGCCCTACCAATAATTCAGGCATTATCTATAAAATTGGGTGTAAACAATGTGATTCCTTTCACATAGGTCAGACGGGAAAGGATTTGCACACACGTATAAAACAGCATCAATATTCCGTTAGAACAGGACAGTTGTCCAGTGCTCTTTTTGTCCATTTGTCAGAGTTATCCACTGTATTGATTGGAATAATGCTTCAGTTTTATTTCATTCTAGCAACATTGTTAATAGAAATATTCTTGAGTCTGCCATTATCCAACTTTCAAATAACTTCAACATAAGCAAAGGTCTTTTTCAACTCGATCCTGTTGTTTTGAATTCCTTCAAAACAAATTTAGAAAAAGGGTAGGACGCTAAATCTTTGGTAAACTTGTATGCTACTTTATTAACTTTTAATCTTCATTTTATTTTTATATATATCGAAACTTGACTCTAAAAGGCAAAGTGTTAAAACCCGGGCAGATTTCCAGTATAAATTGTATTTTTATAATTCATTTGATCTTGTGCTAAAAATCGATATTTTTCCTTACAAATCTGTATGCCTCTTTGTGTAGATATGTATGTATATATATGTATATATATATATATATATATATATATATATATATATATATAATATATATATATGTTTGTGTGTATGTATGTTATTATTTATTTTTTTTTTCTGTAACCTATATATAGGCCGTAACCTTTTATGTACTTCAGTGTTCCTGAGGATGTCATTAGACGAAAGCGCTTGAGCACCTTTTTGTGTTTCCTTTCCTTTTCGTGGTTTTATTCATCATAAATATTTTTCACGTGTTACTTTCGTGAAATAATTTTCATATATATATATATATATATATATATATCGTGCAATATTACAGTATATGTAAAAGAATGTTACTTTAAATCTAAATCAATAATAAATAATTAATTTCATAGGAGATGTTTTGAAATAAACCATTCAGTCTGTGTTAACCGAGTACGACTTGGGATCTGCACAAGTTGTATCCATTGCAACAGACAACGGGTCCGATATGATCAAGTGCTGTTAGAATAAGGGGGCTGAAGAGAGCAATCATACATCGTACTTTGCCCCTTAGCAATGCATGTATAACTATACCTAGTTACTATTAAATATTAATGCAATTAATACACCTACTTTAAAACATTTCCAAAATTGTATTAATTAATAGGTATTAGTTACTTTTCAGCCCAGAATATTTCCCGACAATTTTGAGGGGTTCTACATTAATGTCTCAACAGGTACAAAACATTTATCAATAACATTTCCGTCGCAAATGTTTAGTTTACGAGATAGTTATTTTGTTTAAAAAAAAATTTTTTGAAGGGGCATTCTATCGCCGCCATAATAGGAGGTGGCACCATCTAGCGACGAACTATGTAAACATTTTTGAGGTAGCCCATCACAGGCCTCTATTTCGTCACGTGACCTAATCCAGCAAATCACCGACCGATCTGCTTCGTCCTTCATCTCCTGTTTTCAGTTCAAATTCAGAATCGACATGGCTGTCCAGTGTAACCAGTGCCCTCCCTTTGTTTTGAAAATAACGAAGCAAGCCTCGATTTTCTTCGCTCGCATGGTGTTCTCCCTTTAAATGTAGTGTGTCCAATTTGTATAATTTAGGTCTCGGGAGTACGGGGGCGGAGCCCCCGTAAAGATCACTCATCACAAATTGATCGTTATAGGGTTTTATATTTTTTTATTTTTGAATTTCCGACGCTAAAATGCCGATCAATATCGATCAATTTGTCATGCGTGATCTTTACGGGGGTTCCGGCCCCATACCTCCAAGACCTAAATTATACAAATGATAATGTAATAACATATTCATGCTAGGTTAGGTTAGGTTAGGTTAGGTACTTTTAGGTTAGTTAGGTTAGGTTAGGGGTTAGGTTTTCCATGAAACCTAGGTTTTTCTCATGGTTTTTGATGTGTTTCATGACATTCTTACCTTCATTTTCGTTGGAAATGACGAGTTTTTCACCCCCCAAAAAAACGATTCCCCACAGGTTCCCCAATATTGATGGGGTAGGGGATGGGGTATATCTTAACAACTAGTCATTTCCGACGGAAATGAAGGTCAGATTCGCAAAAAAAACATGAGAAAAACCTATGTTTCATGGGAAATAGCAGTCTGGGCTGAAAAGTAACAATTACCATTAATATATATGGTTAGGCTACTACCGTATAGCCATATAATGTTTTACTATGTTCAGAAAACATGTTAATGTAGCTACGGTAGCAGTTTTATTACCTATCCTATACCAGATTATAATTATTACATTTTTAATAATGGACCCGACCCAGACCCGGGTCATATACTGAAAGACCCGACAGGACCTGAAAGTGAATTTTCGGGTCCGACCCGGACCCGGACTCGGACCCGAAAGTAAATTAGAAAAATGACCCAGACCCGGACCCGAAAGTAAATTAGAAAAATGACCCAGACCCGGACCAGACCCGAAAGTGATAGACCCGCACAGCCCTGATATATATATATAAAGGATAATAAATAACCCAGAATTATTCTAAGTCAATTATACATTCTTGCACCCTCTCCTCTCGTTTAATAATATATAATTATATATGTATACACTCCTTCTAAGCCGATTAAGCCTTCCAAGCCAGCTAGCTGATTACACCTTCTAAGCCAGCTGAGCCTGTCAAGAAGTTCAGTATGCGACGAGACATGCCCCCTTTGGGGGGTCATTCTCCCCTCAAACCCCCTCTCCCCTTTCATGCAACTTGGGGCTAAACTCCCTCCCCCACTACACCTACCCCCCTCTCCCCCTTGCATCGTTGATCATCTTGCATAGCAATTTATTTGCATTCTACATTTTTGCGGGCATACTACTTTGCAGAAACGTGATATTCTTTTTAATGTTACAAAAACTAAGGTTCTGCAATTCCATTCTAAAAGTTGTAATCGCCAACTGATATTAGGTTTAAAATGAGAGGTGAAGTAATTGAGGAAGTACAAGAATTTAAGTATTTGGGTCATACTATCACCAGCTCCTTGAGTGATGATTCTGTACAAATGGAGCTAAAGACACTCTTTCGTACTTTCTGCAGTAATATATACGGACAGCAACTCTGGGTGAATTATAAAAAAGGTTCTGACAGAAACCTAAATTTGTGGAACAACAGATCTTTTAGACTCCTACATAAATTACCCCCGAGATGCTCAGCTTGGCAAATGTTTGCTACCCGCAATGTTCCGAGCTTCCCGGAGGTAACAAGACGCGCTCAATACAGTCTAATGTATAGAATTAAGAAATCTACCCAGCTGATTATCCAAGCTATTCATCAGTCCTGCCGCATGTCTTCTAAGCTATGGAATTCATGGTACGAAAAAGTCTGTCTGTTGCTCCACTGAACTTCGACATTATTGTACTATTTCTCATTAATTGTATATATTTCTATCCTTAGTATGTAAATTGTCATTGTATTATTAATATTTGTCATATGGACTGTGATCTGCCAATAAACTTTTTCATTTTCATTTATTATTATATATATTATATATATATATATAATATATATATATATATATATATATATATATATATATATATATATTAGTGATGTAGGTCACATCCGCATCCGCATCCGCATCCGCGGAACATCCGCACATTTTCTCGCATCCGCATCCGCGTCCGCATCCGCACTTTGGACTGCGGATGTCGTGCGGATGTGGACCGTTGAGATAAAACGTCATTAATAAGCGGAAATTATCAAATTCTACTATATTAATAGAACTAGTTCATTGTGCGCAAAAGTGATGCAAGCGACAAGACGAGAGGCTGTTCTTGTATGAAGTTACTCTCTTGCAACCTACTTAGATCCACGTTACAAAGCTAAGTTATTTTCACCTAGTACATTAGAACGAGTTAAATCATCACTTGGCAAAGCAGTTGAAGAGCTTCAATCTCTGAATCTGTCGCTTCGCCACCCACCAAAAGAATAAAAGTTTCAGTGACAGAACCAACACCTTTAACAAGCAAATCTATCACAGAATCTGTCTCTCAGTTTCTTGAGTCAAGCAGCAATGACAAGACCTACGCGATGTCAAAAGATGTAGTAAAAATGATCGAGAGCTATCACCAAGAAAAACGCCTGGCTGCATGTGACAATCCTATTAGTTGGTGGAAAAATACGCAGAATATCTATTCATACTTGAGTAAACTTGCAAGGAAACATTTAGCCTGTCCTCCAACAAACGTACCAAGCGAGAGATTATTTAGCAGTGCTGGATTAATATATGATGAAAAGAGAAACAGACTGGCAGCAGAAAAGGCAGAAAAATTAATGTTCCTTAAGCATAACCTTCCTATAATTAAGTTTGAACATTAAACGATGAACATCTTAGTTTACTTTATTTTAATTACTCATTTATAAATATGCCTAATAAAACTTTAAACTTAATATAAATAGTTATCAAGCTAATTAAAGATCTCTTTCTATAAGGGTGGAGGTTGGGAAAGAGGTCGGTGGGGTGCATTTGAGTTGGGTTCACGTCCCGCATCCTGGTAACACAATTATGGTTTTAATTGTGGCTGAAACTCAACAAAATATAACGAATTTATTTGCAGACGAATTCACTGATTGATTTCTATATTAGTTAGATGCTTGATATTATTTATATGTTCAGAGAAAAGTACAGCAATTATTGTACAATTAATCAATTATACTACATTATAGCTACAGCTCTCTATATAATAACTTATTATATACGTTAAACACAACAAATCTCGAATATATCCTAAAAAATAACGAAAATGTAGACATCCGCATCCGCATCCGCATCCGCGGATGTTGAAATCAAACATCCTCATCCGCATCCGCGGATGTGAAAAAAAATGACATCCGCTACATCACTAATATATATATATATATGAATAGAAACGACATAAGTGTTAAGGAACGTTTCTGCAGTTATATGCATATATATATATATATATATATATATATATATATATAATGTAAAGAACGACGCTTGTATAGGAGATATTCCGCGCAAGATGAGAGAGAGAGAACGAAACAAATGAAAAAATGAGGTAACCACCCGGGATCTTCCGATTGCCGGTCAGATATGATAACCATTACACCATGGGCCTCACTCATTCAAATGCCTTAATTCTTCTACATACGCGCAGAAACCAATGCCCCAAGGGGGCACCTCCCGCAGCCAGCCAGATCCGGGCTGTATGGAGGGTGGGGTAACACAGTCAAGCGCATTTTTGTCATGGCCTCTCTTGTTTGCAAACTGTTGTGTGGTGTTGCGTTATCGTGCAAAAGAAGGACGTCTTCCAGTTTCCTCTCTGGTCGAACTCGCTTTATACGTCTCTGGAGTCTCTGTAGGGTAGCAATATATACCTCTGAGTTGATTGTTTGTCCTTTCTTCATAATGTTCTCCAGAATCACCCCTTTCATGTTCCAGAAGATGGTGGCCATAACCTTTTCTGCAGAGGGAGCCATTTTGAACTTTTCCTTGCGTGGGGAGTCTGCGTGATGCCACTCCATGGATTGGCGTTTTGTTTCAGGTTCAAAGTGGTGTACCCAAGTCTCATCCCCAGTCACAGTTCGTGAAAGGAAGTCATCTCCTTCTGTCTCGTATCGAACCAACGACTCAGAAGCAATTTCTTTTCTTTGGGCTTTGTGATCTTCAGTCAGTTCGCGAGGAACAAACCGTGAACACACTTTTGAGTATCCCATTTGCTGAATTATCGTATTCACACTTCCTTCACTAATTCATAGCTCCAGTGATAGCTCCTTGTATGTAACGCGCCGATTTGATCGAATGATGCTGTTAGCACGTTGCACAGTGTGAGATGTCACAGCCGATTCCGGGCGACCGCTGCGTGGCTCATCATCGAGACTGGCTCGCCCTCTCTCCGATGAGCTCACACGTTTAGACCAGCGTTCAACTATGTTTCGATCAACAACAGCATCTCCGTAAACGTTTTGTAGACATTTGTGAATATTTCCAACTGTTTCGTTCTCTGTGGTTAAGAACTCGATAACAGCTCTCTGTTTACGACGCACATCACTGTCACGCCATTTTCGAAACTGCGTTAACCGTCGGTTTTATACAAGGGCGTTTAAAAGCGGTTTTATACAAGGAGAGGAGGTTCAAACTGGAAAAGTCCGGTTATGTGAAACGCGGAAAGTTCAAACTTACGGCCCAAAAGACATTTCAGCCCCATGGCCTATTATTTAACTAAGAAAAAAGGGTGGGGCAAAATATATTGAGTGCCCCTAGTGTGTATATATAATATATATATACTGTATATATATATGAACTTCTGAGGTTTATTTGGGGAAAAAGTCCGATTGCCTTATACAGGGTGGGCCGAAAGTCTGGATCCATAGGAAAATATTTATTTTAATACATAAATTACAACAAACGGTAAATACTTAAAATGAATATCAACTTTAACTCGTAAATGCGTATCCGTGATACTGTACAGTGGTTCGTACTCCAGTATAAACAACAAATTATAACAAATGCTCAAATTGGCGGCCTCTGACATCGAGACACTTAGGGATGGAATTTATAATTTTAATAATTCTTCGAATTGACGTTCTCGAGATGCGTGTTTCCTTTGATAATCTTCTTGTTGACTTTACTGGACTATTCGTTAAAGTTGCAGAGGTATTTTCATCAGTTGCAGTTTTTGGACGACCAGAACGCCGTCGATCATGTACACTTCCTGTTTCTTTGAAACGTTTAAACAACTTGCCAACAGTCGCATGTGTTACTGGATGCTTATCAGGATGATTTCTATTGAATTCGGTAGCAACTTATCTGTGTGTAGCGCCCTGTCTTGCGTACATGAACACAAGTTCTACCCGGTCTTCTGTTGTTAGATTCGAAGCCATTTCTGGGCTGAAATAAAAAAGTATTTGAGTATTTATACTGGAGTACGAACTACTGTACAGTATCACGGATACGCATTTACGAGTTAAAGTTGATATTCATTTTAAGTATTTACCATTTGTTGTAATTTATGTATTAAAATAAATATTTTCCTATGGATCCAGACTTTCGGCCCACCCTGTATAATCTAAGCTTTTTAGAAATTTTATTTTTAGGGCATTTTTTTTCCCGAAATTGTACATGATCCTGAAGGTGTCTACTTGGGCGTAAATCTATTAATTGACTCATAAATTCATATAAGAGAAAGACGGTTATAGTATCCCATCCGGTTCCAGGCCATAAAGACGCTATATCCGTCGGGACACTATATCCGTCGGGACACTATATCCGTAGGATGGCTTTTATCTCAGAGAAAGTTATGAAAAAGAAATGTTAAAACAGTTTTATATGTATTATAATCTTTATTAATTAATTCATATTTTAAACACATTTAAAAACAAATATTACATCAAAATAAATTCATACACTATATTTATTAATTAATCCATGTTTAAAACATAATATGAAAATAAAGTTACACATTAAACATCGCATCAAGTGTTGCCTGCACTCGCTTTGTTTCCCTGTTCTTCCTTAGCTGTTCCTGGACAGCTCTTAGATTAAGCCGACCTTAAGATATTTCAATTCCTTCCAAAGCTGAAAATCGTTGAAAGATTGTAAGTGCATCAACGACTCCCTTCGTTGAAGGTGGGTTCTCTCCTTTATCGTCCTCTTCTTCTAAGTCCATTTTTGGGATTTTTGCATCCTTTTGCATCGTGTGAACCACCCGTCGTTTGACTGAAAACCTTCGATTTTCATAGTTTGGGAAAGATCCGCAGCCTTTTAACGGCGCAAAACCCCACTTGGAAGAACGCCTTGTGCCCGCTTTTCCCTAAACCATAGAAAAAAATTTCTTCAAGCTCTGAAAATTTGCCTGAATGATTTCGCTTCTCATTGGCGTTTCCTCTGAAACCGAATCTCAAGATCACTTCTTTGCTTCCAAATTAAATTGACCATCTGCCTGCTCACTCCAAACTGCTCAGTCTGCTGCCCTGTAATTCCTGGCTGTTTGCACGCAGCAATTACGTCCACCTTTTGTGACAGTGATAAACACTTTCTCTTTCTTTCCATGGTCACGGAGAAAATTTGTGGGTGTGGAGGGATGTCTTTACAACACAGTGCACCAATCTGAAATGACAGGACATGGTTTATCACAACCATGTGGCAAAGATCTTAAGCTCACAACTGCTTAGACATACAGGTCTTAAGGGCACAGTTTTCCCAGTTGCAAGTACTATAAATGAAGCATAAATGTATTGATACGGTAATTTTAATTTGTAGGTTGGACATTATAACCGTCAGTTGGGACACTATATCAATAGTAATTTTATATGTATGAGATACATACTATAACCGTCTTCCTCTATATCTACATATTACAGGTAACATCCAAACTTATTTCCCCACCTTGTCGGGGATGAGTGTGTCCCAAGGATCACCTGAGCCCAAGCATTAACAGGGTAAGTGGCCAGCCCAACCTCACCCAGGCGTCAGCAACCGGGAGTGAACCCAGAACCCAACAACGAGACCACTGACTTACCGGGAGCCCCGTATTAGATATGCGGCAAGAAAATACTTAAATTAATGAGGCTGACATTTTCTGATATTCCAAAGTTTAATTTTTTTTTAAACTGTCAAAATTTAACGAGTCAAAATCTAGATTTGAAATTTGTAGAGTTTTTTTAATCCAAAATAATACTGATATAAGAAACTTATATATAAAAAAAATGCATTTAATACAAATCTAGAATAGCAGTCTAAAAACACTACTTTTGCTAACTCTAAATCTAGATTAAAAATGTAGTAAACAATGAGTAAAAACCGTCATCTCCCCTTATCATAGCCTGCTTTCGGTGCTAAATGTATGTACTTAGTAATACTAAGTACATAAATTTAGCACCGAAAGCAGGCTATGATAAGGGGAGATGACGGTTTTTACTCGTAGTGGTCGCAGTGCATTTTTTTTTCTACCAGTCAAGTCCCTTTTTTATGTTATATGATACTATGATAACTATAATCGTGTAAGTTCAGTGAAATTGACCAAAAGGTTTTCGAGAGAAAAAAAATAAATAAAACACTCAATATAATGATCTTTGCAAATAATTCCATACTATATCTTTCAGTATAGTTTATTTAACACTTCTAAGTTCAACGACACGGCACTTCGGTAAAGTAAAGGTAAAGTAAACGACATTTCCTTGAATGTGGAAACCTGACTGAGCTGAGAGAATTAGTAGAATTATAGAAGTCGTTGCGTGGGCAAACACAATTTCCAAGGGAGGGCAACTGCCCCCTCTTGCCCCCCCCCCTCCGGACGCCCATGATCCGAACCCAATTATAAATTTCTCTTCATAAACTAGGAACGCAATGCAAGGATCATTTGAAGGACATACTATTTTATGAAGACTAAAACAAAACCGCTAGATGAGGTCTCTCCCGAACCAAATCCACGGTTATCTTCTCCTAAAGATGTTTACCATCATCGGTATAAAACTAAAGGAAGAACAATGGAGCGACATTAAAAATCAATTGGCTCAGCTTATTGTTGGGTGAGAACGAAAACCAAAAGAAAAATCGAACAAAGCTTAAAATGCATTCTCCTCTCTCTCGCTTTTTTGAAACACGACACTGCGTCCTTTGTCTGAATTTCTTTTATTTTCGCCTTTGTCCCATTGATTCGTTTTTTTTTTTATTATATCTTTTTTTTGGGGGGGGGAGGGGTTCTGAATAGTGTTCACGCAGAGACAAAAAACTAATTGTGTTCGGAGATTTTTATTTAATTTGCACTAATTACATTTATACATTTTTATAGTAAGGTAGATATATATATATAAAATCTACCTTTTTTTTAAATCTACTTGTTCTTCTTCTTTATAAAAGACTATATTTTTATAACTTGGTACACGCTAGAAATCATTGTACAGGGTGGCAAAAAGTCTGGGCACCCCGTCAAATATTTACATATATCATATTTACATATCTAATTTTTGCATTTTAGTAAGTTTTTGTTAAATTAAAAATTAAATTAAATGTTAAAAACGTCAATATGCAAAAAATTCTATCTTTCACGTACCCTATCTTATTTTTGAAAGTGGTGCCCAGACTTTTTTGCCCACCCTATACAGTAATTTGTTAACGTCACAACATACGGTGGAATTCATAATTAAAAATGAAGTTTTCCTGAAAATTTTTATATTTTGACCAAGTGTTTTCGATTTAGACAAAATAATTAAAAATATATACTATTTCTGACATATTTAAACTACATCAAAACAATGAAAGATAGAATTTTATAGTAAATTACTTAAAATAAATAATGGTCTATTTAGTAGTTAAAGAGTAAATAAATTAAAAACATATATCAATTTCTAACAATTTGCCATTACAAATTATAAATAACCCAGTTCGGGGTGTATTGATTGTTTGTGAAATATTTATATTATGAGCCACTTACAACAGCTTAGGTACCGCTGAACAAAAACATTGAGTCGTATCTTCTAGGATGAAAGTATCGCGTCTGAGAGCCGACTCAACCAAATCGATTCGGGGAGACTGGAGTGGCCTCTAAACAGATGAAGATCATTAGGCGTTGACAAGGACGATTCAATCCTTTTTCCTAACGAATTCGATACGCTTCTCTCTACCTCGAGGGTTGACAGCTGACTTTGAAGACTCACAAAAGGAATTGAATCCTCTTTAAATGTCAACAAATGTCCTCGGGAAGGAATTTAACTGGATGGCCCTTAAAATCTTGCCGAAAGGATTTTGTCTTCGAATAATGATGCTGAAAACTCTACGGACAAAAAGATCACTGCCTCGAATTTAAAGATTAAATGTAAGTACAGTAGACGCACAGTTCGTTCTTGTTTTTAAAATATCTACGCTATAATGGATTATTTTAGTTTTATATTCTTAAGTTCTCCTTCCTTTTCTTACTTAGCTCTAACGAAAATGAATATACCCTTTCTGAACACACACACACACACACACACACACACACACACACACACACACACACTCTCTTACACATACACACACACACACACACACACATATTTTCTCACATATATACTACACTCTCTCTCTCTCTCTCTCTCTCTCTCTCTCTCTCTCACACACACACACACACACAAACTAACAAAGTTAGAAACGTAACGCAATATCATATTATATTTGTCTTTTTCCAATATTTAATAAGTGAAAAGAAAAAGCTTAAAAAACAACTAAATCGGTGAATTAAATTTAATGAATAGAGAATTTATAGAATTCTTACAAAACTACGAATAACAAAGACTAAATTCAAAGAAGTTTCATATAAAATTTTTAAACCTTCTCAAAGACGATTGCATTATATAGTTACTAAGTCGGTATACATATATTATATATTATATATATATACATATATATTATACACACACACACATGGGAATGAACTCCGAATGGCTCCCTGAGGTTTTTTTATGATACACACAGACCGTGCATGGAAAAAGGAACTCTTCTAGGATAATTAAATCCACTATAGTCCGAATAAGTAATGGTAAATGACAAATACCGTAGTTTTTCTTTTTAATGATGCTAGCCGACGTGGACAACGGGTATGTATTCAATCTGACGTGAAGGCAGCGAGTCTTTTGCTTATATTGAGGTTCTAAATGTAGCTGGGCTAGGCTGCTTTAACCTAGATCCTGTCCCAAAGCTGGATCCTATCTGCTTTGCAGATAGCTGGTGGGAAGCTATATTTTTGGGACCTCTTGCGAGTGACCCGTTGCCCACGTCGGGCTAGCATCATGAAAAGAAAAACTATGGTATTTGTCATTTACCATTACTTATTCTGACTATAGTGGATTTAATTATCCTAAAGAGTTCCTTGTTCCATGACCGGTAGGGGGCCCACATTTCAATTTTTTTTTAAAGTATAGGTGATCGTGGTTTTTCCCATTATTTGGCACTATACTAGCACATTGGTACCATTTTTACAAAAATTGATCAATATTTAGGGGTCTCGCATCGACCTTGAAATTACTAGTTTTTTTTTTAAATGCGTACTTTTTAACTCTTTACTGAATCAAGATAAATCATTAAGTAGGGATGTTTTCTGAATCCTCTTGATGAGAGAAGTCGTTTGGTATGCCTGCCAATGTCATACGACTAACGGTTTAAAGGTTGTGCCTGTATACAGGTAATACTAATGTGCTAGTATAGTGCCAAATAATGGGAAAAACCACGATCACCTATACTTTTCAAAAAAATGAGTCACTATACCCGGGCGGAATGTATAATGTATATAGGTAATTAGAAAATGCACTATGCCTGTGCCAGGTACCTAACCTATTTCTTTTTTTGCAGATCATAACATTTGAAATTCTGTCTGAGTTCCTCATCCTTTGTCATGGACAAATCGATGGCAACCATAACTGGAAGAACTCTTGAAGCTACAATAGAGAGTCATCAAAAGGAAGGCGAAAATAACATCGCTACCTTCTCTAAGATCGGCCTCGGAAATTTTTTTAGTTGGCCAACCGTCGTCCTCCATCAGTGGTAGCAAATTGCCAACAACACGGCAGGTTTTGCAATACTTCTTCACTGTTATCCAGTACACTGCTAACAGGAAAGACGCATTCAAAGAACCGTAAACAACGTCTTAAAGTTTGAACATGGCCCGCATTAAAACAATCACAAAGCTCAACTGCGAACGGAAGCTAGAGGCATTGTGGAAAGAGTGGCACTTACTCCAAAAGAGCAGAAAACGAGAAACTGACGCCGGAGGAAAACGGCAGAAGTTTTCGGACAGTGTGGACAAGTTGTGGGATATCGGAGCATCTGACGCTGTCGAAGATATAAAGAAGAATCGACTGCTGTCCGACAAGGACAAGAAAGAAGACATTGACTTTACCTCGATCACGTGGTCCTCGGGTGGCAACGATGAGCGGGAACGAAAGTTTTCGCTGTAAAAAGAAAGCTACAGGAAGGAAGAAAACGTCCTCGCCAGGAGCCGCAAACCTCAAAGTGTGCATACGAAACCGGAGATGAGGCCATGGAGAAGGATGATACTGGCATGTCAGGAGAGTCGGAGACAGAACTAGCGTTCCCCCTGCCGAAAGAGCCAAGTGTGTCTGTCAATCTTCATCGCCGCATCCTTAATGCACCTGCTGTCATGGAAGTGGCTGATCGTTTCCGCATGGCCAATAATCAGGTGCGTATTGTGTATAGTATACACAATACGCACCTGATTATTCCATGACAGCGGTGCCACTTCC
Source organism: Bathynomus jamesi (assembly GCA_023014485.1). Taxonomy (NCBI): domain Eukaryota; kingdom Metazoa; phylum Arthropoda; class Malacostraca; order Isopoda; family Cirolanidae; genus Bathynomus; species Bathynomus jamesi. The sequence goes on along the minus strand of JAJOZX010012393.1, from coordinate 52,905 downwards.
ATGACCAGCAGGTGCATTAAGGATGCGGCGATGAAGATTGACAGACACACGTGGCTCTTTCGGCAGGGGGAACGCTAGTTTGTCTCCGACTCTCCTGACATGCCAGTATCATCATTCTCCATGGCCTCATCTCCGGTTTCGTATGCACACTTTGAGGTTTGCGGCTCCTGGCGAGGACGTTTCTTCCTTCCTGTAGCTTTCTTTTTACAGCGGAACTTTATCGTTCCGCTCATCGTTGCCACCCGAGGACCACGTTGATCGAGGTAGAAGTCAATGTCTTCTTTCTTGTCCTTGTCGGACACAGCAGTCGATTCTTCTTTATATCTTCGACAGCGTCAGATGCTCCGATATCCCACAGCTTGGCCACACTGTCCGAAAACTTCTGCCGTTTCCTCCGGCGTCAGTTTCTCGTTTTCTGCTCTTTTGGAGTAAGTGCCACTCTTTCCACAATGCCTCTAGCTTCCGTTCGCAGTTGAGCTTTGTGATTGTTTTAATGCGGGCCATGTTCCAAAACTTTAAGACGTTGTTTACGGTTTCTTTGAATGCGTCTTTCCTGTTAGCAGTGTACTGGATAACAGTGAAGAAGTATTGCAAAACCTGCCGTGTTGTTGGCAATTTGCTACCACTGATGGAGGACGACGGTTGGCCAACTAAAAAAATTTCCGAGGCCGATCTTAGAGAAGGTAGCGATGTTATTTTCGCCTTTCCTTTTGATGACTCTCTATTTGTAGCTTCAAGAGTTCTTCCAGTTATGGTTGCCATCGATTTGTCCATGACAAAGGATGAGGAACTCAGACAGAATTTCAAAATGTTATGATCTGCAAAAAAAGAAATAGGTTAGGTACCTGGCACAGGCATAGTGCATTTTCTAATTACCTATATACATTATACATTCCGCCCGGGTATGGTGACTCATTTTTTTGAAAAGTATAGGTGATCGTGGTTTTTCCGATTGTTTGGCACTATACTAGCACATTGGTATTACCTGTATACAGGCTCAACCTTTAAACCGTTAGTCGTATGACATTGGCAGGCACACCAAACGACTTCTCTCATCAAGAGGATTCAGAAAACATCCCTACTTAATGATTTATCTTGATTCAGTAAAACGTTAAAAAGTACGCATTTTAAAAAAAAAACTAGTAATTTCAAGGTCGATGCGAGACCCCTAAATATTGATCAATTTTTGTAAAAATGGTACCAATGTGCTAGTATACTGTAGTGCCAAATAATGGAAAAACACGATCACTTATACTTTTAAAAAAAAATTGAAAAGTGGGCCACCCTAATGCACGGTCTGTGTGTATCATATATATATATATATATATATATATATATATATACACAAGTGGTGTAGTGCTGTGGGAACGCGTGAGAACGGCGTTCCCTTACTTTTTTTGGTAGACGGAACGGTGTTCCCTCACTATTTCAAATAAATCCGAACTTACAAATCTCTAACGTCATGAAATTTTAATTCCCACCCCTAGAAGAAATATGAGAAAGAATCATTAACTGTTTCATTTCGTTTAGCTTCGACTGAGGCAATGCTAGCCTATAAAGATCTGATGAAACAGTCACCACGGCGTACCAGTTGTTAACTTTTTTTTAGTTAATCATTCCAGTTGTTAGCTATTTTTATTGATCGTACTGGATGTCATATATCTAATGACACTGGAAATACTGCATCTTCAACCTTGGAATATATCCTAATATCCAGTGCATATGACCTCAAAATATCCCTGAAATTGGTCAGATTTCAAAAGATTTCTCGGGGGCTTACAGTGCCCCCGGACCCCCAGCTGTATAGGCTCGCCGCGCTCGCCATTGTCCCCCCCGCATCTGAGTAACACTTTCAAAATGCGTTCCCTCACTTCTTTATTTAGCACTACACCACTGTGTATATATATATATATATATATATATATATATACAGGGTGGCGCAAAAGTCAGGAACCATAGGCACATTTTATTAAATTATAATAAATGTTCGAATTGGTGGCCTTCCACTTGGAGACACTTTCTGACGCGATGAATGCATGATGTTTGAACATTCCTTAACACATTGGTATTGATTTTGGCACACTCAGGTGTGATTTTATCCTTTAGAGAACGTATGGTTCTGGGTCGATCAGCATAGACTACCGATTTGAGATGGCCCCACAAGAAAAGTCAAGAGGCGTGAGGGCTGGAGACCTAGGTGGCCATTCGACGGGCCCTCGCCGTCCGATCCACTTGCTTGGGAATATTTCATCTAAAGAGCTCCGGACGATGGTTGCGAAAGGTGGTGGTGCACCATCCTGCTGAAACCAGATCTCCGCCCGTTCTGCCAATGGAATGTCGTCCAGTATTGGCATTAGAAATGTTTGCAGCACATGCAGATATGTTTCACCTGTTACCAATTAACTGATCCCCCAGAGCGCAGCCCACACCATAATTCGTGGATCGAATTGCACATGTCCTTCCTCTATCCAGTGGGGTTTCTCATTGGCCCAATAGCGTGCATTATGCCTACTGACACGACTGCTGAGGTGAAATATCGCTTCGTCGCTGAACATGATCCTTCGTTGGAGCTGTCGATGTTGTAGCAACCACTGGCAGAACTCTACACGACGGTTTGTGTCGTCACCGTGCAGTTCCTGAACGAGTTGGACTTTGTAGGGGTGGAAACGATTTGTTGTAAGAATTCGTTGAATGGATCTTCTGGAGACACCCGTTTCCTGGGATAACTTACGTGGGCTGTTTTCGAAGTGATTGAGTACCGTTAGTGATGTTGCATCGGTTGAACTTTTGGCCGGTCATTACGCGGCCTATCATGAACACTTCCCATTTCTTTGAAGCGAGTAAACAGTTTTCCAACTGATGCCTGAACAACTGGTAGCCTCTCAGGGTGTTTGTCATTAAAAGCAGTAGCAACTGATCGGTGTGTGTTACCACGCCTTGCACACATTAAAACTATCTCCACCCGTTTATCTATTGTCAATCTGAAGAGAACAAAACAGAGTAAAGCACAAATTATTAAAATGTGCCTATGGTTCCTGACTTTTGCGTGCGCGTATATATATATATATAATATATATATATATATCTATCTTTCAACCTTCCAAATGTTCCGTGCGATGATTCCTCATTTCATGAAGGTCAAGCTTGTCGCCCCTCCTCTTGAGTTGGCCTGGTGAAGTAGAGAGTTGGTTTCTTTTGCTCTCCACCTCACATAGCCAGGTATGCCCGGCTCATAGGGGATTGTTCTGAGCCAGACGTCTAATCTTCTTTTGAAGATACACCATTCGTGTTCCTTAGTTCTTTGGGCAGCTGGTTAAACAGTCTCGGTCCTCTCACAACAAAACTATTTTCCTTCAGGGTTGAGGATGTTCCCTGTCTAGCTTTTAATTTGGGAACATAACACATTCTTCCTTTTCTACTTTCCACTGTTGTTTGGAGGTTATAAGGTTCAGGTAAGATTAGGGGCTAGTTCCTCCATTATTTTCTAAGTGTAAATAAAGGTGTACCTCTCTCTTCTCCTTTCCAGTGACTAAGTTTAATTCACGTAACCTTTCCCAGTAATTTTGTTCTTTGCATCCATTGATCTTGGCTGCGAAGCTTCTCTGAATCCCTTCTAGCTATCTAATGTCTTCTTTTTTATATGGGGGTGTTAGGACCGAGCAGTATTCCAATTTGGCTATGATCAGTGTCTTCAATAGAGGAATCATTATATTCCTATTCCTTCATTTAAAGGTTCTCAGTATATGTCCAGTTATTCTTTTTGCTCTGTTTACTGCTATCTTATTTTGTGTTTCAAATTTCGCGTCATTTGAATTGAATTGAATTGAATTGAATAACCTTTATTGATAATAAAATAAATACATTCGTTCCAATTTACAATGACATGAATAATTTTGAAGCTCGACTATTTATTTTATTTAATTTGGCCCTTAAGCTTTAGACTTTACTGGGCTCTTATTAAAAATAAACAGCTAGTTGTTATTAATTAATAATAAATGAATAAATAAGTATTATTAATAGTTAAAACATGTATTAATCTTAAATTATCACTACTGACATGACAAATACAAGGTCACCATTGAAGGCACTATACCAATACCATACAAAGAAACCAATATTATACATGAGAGATAAGAACTGAACAATCCCAAGAAAGGTGTTTTTAATACTAGATTACACACGAGAAATTAATGATTAGTAAACAATAGTAATGGACATTAATCCTACATTTTTGTTAGTATGCCATTATTAATCGGGATTTCAACTTGGTTTTAAACAAATTTACATTCACAATATTTTTTATATCGGCATTTAAGTCATTCCATGGTTTCAATCCAATGAAAATGGGTAGTTTTTGAGATGACAATTTTAATTGAGGTATAACACGCTCTGATCTATTTCTGCTCTGATACGAGTGGATTTCTTGATGAGTTACAAAATATCTATTTACCCAGTGTAAATTAATGATTTTGTTCTTACACTCGTAAATAAAAATAAAATGTGCCAGTGTGATTATATCGTTGAGCTTTAGTAGGTTTAGCCCTTTAAATAATGCACTAGAGTGATCAAGGAAATCAACATCAGATAATAACCTTATTGCTCGTTTTTGGATGACAAAGATATCATTTAATGCGTTGTGGAGTTTCCCTAAACAAGGGTGCAGTGCGTTATATAAGGAAGAAAAAGAGTATGATAAAGAGTCAATAAAACTTGTTTAGGGACTACATTTCTAAGTTTAAACATTATAGCAACGCTCCTTGAAATCTTTTTCGCGATATAATTTACATGATCACTCCATTGCAAATTCTTATCTAGCATTACACCAAGAAATTTTGTTACAGTACACTCCTTTATAGCGATTTCATTAACATTTAAGTCAACCATTTCATTACACTGATGAATTCTGAATGAAATATATTCTTAGCTGAATTAACATCTTTGCAAGAAAAAGATACTTGTATCATCTGCAAACATTATGAAGTTTAGTATATCAGATGAACGTGGAAGGTCATTTATACAAAGGTGGGCACCCGGGCCTCAAAAAGGACCGACGGTCCCGGTCCCGGTCCTTGCCTCAAACTGGACCGACGGTCACGGTCACGGTCCTTTCTGAAGATAGGACCTAGGAACGACTCGGTCCTCGGTCCTTATATATAATATAAGTGAAAAATTTGATTAAAATGAAATTAAAGACACCGGAAATCTTTAATTTTATTAACGTAAATTATAATTAATACATAAATGATGAAAAAAAGTTATTAAGTTAAATGCTGAGTTTCCCTTCAAGAAGACGCAATTCAAAATGGCTGTCACTGAGCCCTGACCTTTTCGGCTTGAGGACGTCCTTCCCAAAGAGAAGAGCCTCTTCACGGCGGCACTGGATGGGATAGGCGTGTTAAACTTGATGAACAAGTCCTTCAACGCCGGGCTGGGGAACGAGTCCTTGTTGAAGATGAAGGGTTTCACAGGCTCTCGCTGAGAAATGTCTCCACCAACTTGGTCCCGGTCTCCTTCGTCTTCTCCCCGCCCTCGTAGAGAGCCTCAAAGAAGTCGTCATTGTCCTGGTCATTCTCACCCTCGCTGCTGCTGGTGTCCTTGCCGAGTCCGCTCTTGCCAGAATCCTCTCCACCATAGACATCATCTGCTTCTTCACCTGGCCTTGATCTCCTCGACGTCATACATGACGTCGTCCTCCACCAGCCTCACCCAGCCCAATTTGAACTTGGGGTGTAGCGCAGCTGCCAGAGGAAGTCCATATCCTCAAAATGGGGACCAAACCGACGTTTGATCCCATCCTGACAACTAATACCAGTGGCTGACACATCTTGACATCGTTGCTTTCCATCTGCTCCTTCAACATTTGAGAGAGATGGCCAGGGTGGGCAGGAGTGCCCCCATGTAGGCCTTGTCCTCCCCTTGCAGGATGTCCAAGCCTTACAGACCGGCTTCATCACCTCAAGATACTCTTTGAAGAAGTAATATCAGCTGAAAAAAATAGTTAATATTTTAGTCCTGTACTTAAACTTTTTATATTGTGCTTTTTACTTGTTTACTAACAGGTGCTAACAAAGTCCTTCCACGAATCGGAGTCGACGACGTCGAGAGGCAACATGTTGCCCACAAATAAGGTGATCAACTAATTAAAAAGAAATAAAAATTTGTCACGTTTCATCATAACTGACTGACATTTGAGTGTAATTTAATGATTATAAATACTTCTAGATAAAGTTGTAAGATTTTTAATTGAATTACTGACCTTCTCTTCAAAGAGAGCCTTGGTGACTCTGGACGGTCCAGCCATGCCTCCCGTATAGTTGGCTGAACCATGGTCCTCTGCCTCTTGTCGTCGGGGCGCTCCTGAGGGTCTCCTCGCCGCTTCTTCTTTTTATGGAGCCACCCCGTCCTTGATGCACTGGTCGAATGGTTCTGGACGTGAGGGTGGCGCCTGGAGACATGTCGCTTGAGGTTGTTTGGCTCTTGTTGCTTGTCGAGAGGATGTTCTTGTTCGGCAGGCACAGCAAGCACTTGTACTCCAGGTTCTGCTCACCCTTGGGGCCCAGGTATTCAAAGTATTTGTCCAGGTACGGCCAGGGATTGCCGGGTTCAGTTCTTCCGCTAGGAGCTCCAGTTGCTTGACTTGAAGTTGAAGCACTAACATCAGTAGATTCTTCGTCTCCTCCAGGTGTTGAAACAAGTTTCAGTTCAGTCTCAGTCTCTTTCTGAGTCTCTGGAGGAAACGATCCATCTTCTTTAGAACTTCAAATAATCACTAAACACACTAAAATCACTAAAAAAGACCGTCGGATTGCTTAAAAATGGACCGTCGCTCCTCATTTCGGTCCTCACTGAGAAAAGGACGGACTTCTCGCCACGGTCCTTAAAAAGGACCGAGTTCCTGGAGTTCGGTCCTTTTGGAACTCGGTCCTGCCCACCTTTGCATTTGTGTATAATAAAAATAACAGTGGACCCAGAACTGAGCCCTGTGGCACACCATGTTTGACAAGCGCTTTAGTTGAGCAAACTTGTTTACTGATACAAAATGATATCTATTGGACAAGTAACTTTTAAACCAATCACTGATTGCTCCTCTAAAGCCGTAACAATATAATTTATTAAATAGAATATTATGGCTATTACATCAAACGCCTTACTCAAATCCATAAATAGTGATATCATTATTTCTTTGTTCTCTTTAGCTATCATATATTTGCAATTTCCATAAGATTTAAATAGCCATTTCCGTTGTTTTATTATTAAGGAAGCCATATGATTTGGAGATAATAAATTGTAGGATTCTAAATATCGCTGCATTCTACTTTTTACAATTTTTTCAAAAACTTTGCTGAACACAGATAATGAACACACGGCCTGTAATTTGTTGCTAGTGTAGGATCACCTCCCTTAAAAAGGAGTGTTATACAACCAGTTTTTAGCAACGATGGGAATATTCCTTTGGAAATACTTTGATTGATAATTTTAGCCAAGTTTCAATATAGGTCCAGGAATGTTATGAACGTTATTTTTTGTATTTTTTAAGTTACCAATAATATTCCGGACCTCAGTAGGGGTAGCAGGAACAAAAGAAAATTAATTTAGTGGGTTGGGTGGCATATATTCCAGAGGTGAGTGATCATTATTTAGTAAGGGTGAGCGAAGCTTATCCGCTATTGAAGTAAAATGTGCATTTAAAGAGTCTGCAATAGCAGTATCATCAGTGATTTCTTTATTATCAACATTTAATTTCTCTATTGAATTTTTCTTAATTTGTTTTCCGAGAAGATTGTTTATGGTTGTCCAAGTGTTTTTCATGTCTCCTTTTTATGTTTGGAAAATTGATTGTCATAATAGTTATATTTTGCAATTTTTATTATTTTAGTTAATTTGTTTCTGTATTGAGTATATCGTGTTTTAGGAATTTTGCTCTGTAATTGCAGTTTGAATAATTTATCTCTGTTCTTTATTGAAGTGATAATTCCTGGAGTGATCCATGGATTTGCGACACTTTTGGGCGAAACCGTTTTTCTCTTTAAAGGAAAGCAAATATTAAAAATATGGAATAAGGCGTCATAGAAGAACTGAAACATATGATCTGGGTCATTTATAGGTTCGTCACAGTCAAATCGAGTATTTTCTACAGCCCCAATAAATTTTCTTTTGTTAACCTCTGAGAATGTTCTGTAATCAATAATTGTTTTGTCCGCAACCTGAACAATGCTATTGAATATAGCGTAAGTAGGAAAATGATCACTGATGTTTGTGGTTATAATTCCAGAATTTACGAGGGCATTGCTATTTACAAATATATTATCAATCGTAGATTCTGTTATTCGATTGCCATAATTGCAGACTCGAGTGGGTTTGGTAATAGTATGACTAAAATTGAAAGAATTCATTAAGTTTAAAAATTTATGAGAGATTGCTTCAGATTGCAAATTGATGTTGAATTCACCCGCAACTATGGCATTCGATTTATGGAAGTTGCATAACATGTTATCTAAGTGAATTAAGTCATTAGTCATTATAACACCTAAATCTTTTGTTTTAGAATTTCTTTGAATTTCCTGTCCATTTGAGGTATAGTATTCCATGCATTTTAGGTCCTCCCTTCTTCCGTACCTTAATAGTTGAAATTTCTCACTGTTAAATTTCATATTGTTGCCTTCCGACAAATTGTAGATTCTGCTCATGTCTGTTTGTAGGGATTCCATATCCTCTGGGTTTCTAATTTTTCTACTAATCTTTGTGTCATCGGCAAAGGATGTTACTGTGCTGTCTCTGGTAACGTCCTCATCTATGTCAGTTAGTATGATTATGAAGAGTAATAGAGCTAATATTGTTCCTTGCCATCTAGGACGTTTTGGCGCCGACATTTTGGCGCTGGACGTTTTGGCGCCGCCGTTAATTAGTATTAAGTATTAAGTAGTAATACTTGGTTATTAACCTGAAGTGCTGTCTGTCTTTTCAGATAAGTTGTGTTGTTGCCCTTAATAGCATAAATGTCTGAAAATATATCAAGTAAGAAAGGGAAACAGAAGTTTTCACATAATGGATATTTGTATGTGTTTGATAAATGTAGCACGCGCGACCCTTCGTTACTTTTTTGGCGGTGCGAGCAAAAGAGTCAGTGTATTATAACTTGCAGAGCTGGGCACTTGCGTTTTTTTGCGCGTTTTTTTGCGGTACTGCGGTACTGCGGTACTACTACCGCACTACCAAACCGGTACCGCATAACGCAGTACCGCAAAGGATCGCTGAAAGTACAGCAGTACCGCTACCGCATTCAAATTTCCCGCGGTACTTTCCGCGGTACCGACCAACACGGTAGTACCGCAGTACCGCAGTACCGCAAAAAAAACCGCAAGTGCCCAGCTCTGAATTTATTATTTATAAGGTGTATATATAATATGGTTACTTTTCCGTTATCTGCCCATTGACGATTGGTTAGGTTCAGTCATGATATTTTCGTTAAAACTAACAAAAATATCACACTTAACCTAACCAATCGTCACTGCCCGGTTAGGTCAACTGTACGCCCTTGACGATTGGTTAGGTTAAGTCGTGATATTTTCGTTAGTTTTAACAAAAATATCACGACTTAACCTAACCAATCGTCAAACGGCGCCCAAACGGTGGCGCCCAAACGGCGGCGCCAAAACGTCGGCGCCAAAACGGTGGCGCCAGAATGTCGGCGCCAAAACGTCCCATTCCGTGTTCCTTGTGGTGCTGAGGTAAGGACTTCTGATTCTGGTGAAGATATTCTTTGAACGGTAACGACTTGCTGCCGCTCACTAAGGAAATTATATATCCATTTTCCTACTTTTCCTGTTATTCCCATATATTTCAGTTTATGTATTATGATTCCATGGTCGCACTTGTCGAACGCTTGACACAGTCTGTGTATTACATCATAGTTTTCATTACTTTCAAGTGCATCAAAATGTTGTTGTAGTGTTCCATTAGTTGTGATAGCCATGATCTGCCTGGCCGAAATCCATGTTAGTTATCATTTAATTTTTTTCCAAAAAGTCATATTTTCTGTCTAACTATTCTTTCAAATATTTAAATGAGATGAGATGTAAACGACACTGACCTATACTTTTTGGCTCGGATCGATCTCCTTTATATATTGGAACTATGTTCGCTCTATTCAGGATGCTCAGTATATATATATATATATTATATATAATATATATATAATATAATATATATGAAAAATTATTTCACGAAAGTGACACGTGAAAAGTATTTATGATGAATAAAACCACGAAGGAAAAAGAAACACAAATGGGTGCTCAAGCGCTTTCGTCTAATGACATCCTCAGGAACACTGGAGTGAAAGGACAGATCAAGGCAATATATAGGTTACAAAAATAAACATACATACATACATATTCATATAATATATACATATATATATATATATATATATAACATATATACTATATATAGTAAGCATAGAAAAAATTGTGGGAGGAGCCAACATTTATATGGTCACAAAAGAATAAAGAAATAAAAAATATAAATATAAATTGAGAAAAAAATTAATTACAAAATAGTGCCTTAGTGATATATATGTCACAGCCTAAATAATCATAAAGAAATAAACAGGCAAATAAAAAAACCACAAATATATATATATATATATATATATATATATATATATATATATATATATATTATATATATATATATATAAAGACACTTTTAGCACTTTGGCCGACCTTCAATATAAATTCAAATGGCTTGTTTATGGAACAGGTCACAAAAGAATAAAGAATAAAAATAAATATAAATATTGTAAGTGGAGTCTACCAATTCAAGCTCAAAAGGGAAGTTTTACAATCAATTTAATAGATGAAGCCAAATTGATATATATATGTCACAAAAAAATAAAGAAATAAACCCCCAAAAAAAAACAAATTAATTATTAAAAAAATAATAAAAAATAATAATAATAAATTGAAAGATAAATTTAAGAGGCACACCAATTTATAAGGGAAAAATTACCACATATGCATATTATAGTCACAAACGAATAAAAAAGTACAAGTAAATATAAATTGGAAAACAAAATGATGCCTAGATGATATATAAAGAACAATAAAATATATACAACATATATACGGTATATATACGAAATATAAACGCAATATATACAGAATATATATAAATATATATATATATATATATATATGCATAAGGGAAAAAATTACCAAATTTGTTTTAAAATTATTGTCTGAAAAAACGGTAGGTCGCAAAAGAATAAAGAAATAAAAATAAATATAAATTGAAAAAATTACAAATAATACACGTACACATGTATACCCGCATAACCAAATATATATACATATACACCCATATATACAAACACACACACACACACACATATATATATATACACATACAAGCTTGACATTCGCGAAATGAGAAATCATCCCGCAGAACCTTTGTGAGGTTGTAAGGTAAGGTAAGGTACATACACATATATATATATATAATATACACATTTAACTGCATACATACATACATACATACATATCACACATACATACATACATATACACACATATACATACAAACACATTTAACTGCAATGACCACACACATACTCACATACACATACATATACACGCATACAGCAAAAAATTGAAAAATAAAATTGTAAGGGAAACAAAGACAAAAACAAATTTTTTACCAAAGATTTAACAACCTGCCCTTTTTGTTTAAATCCATTCTGAAGGAATTCAGAGCAACGGGATCGAGTTGAAACAGACCTTTACTCATGTTAAGGTTATTTGTAAGTTGAATTATAGCCGACTCAAGAATATTTCTATTAACAATGTTGCTAGAGTGAAACAAAACTGAAACATTATTCCAATCAATACAATGGGATAACTCTGACAAATGGACAAAAAGGGCACTGGACATTGGTGTGCCTCTCTTAAAATTTATCTTTCAATTTATTATTATTATTTTTTATTATTTTTTTAATAATTAATTTGTTTTTTTGGGGGGTTTATTTCTTTTTTTTGTGACATATATATATCAATTTGGCTTCATCTATTAAATTGATTGTAAAACTTCCCTTTTGAGCTTGAATTGGTAGACTCCACTTACAATATTTATATTTATTTTTATTCTTTATTCTTTTGTGACCTGTTCCATAAACAAGCCATTTGAATTTATATTGAAGGTCGGCCAAAGTGCTAAAAGTGTCTTTATATATATATATATGTATATATATTTGTGGTTTTTATTTGCCTGTTTATTTCTTTATGATTATTTAGGCTGTGACATATATATCACTAAGGCACTATTTTGTAATTAATTTTTCTCAATTTATATTTATATTTATTTCTTTATTCTTTTGTGACCATATAAATGTTGGCTCCTCCCACAATTTTTCTATGCTTACTATATATATGTATATATATATATATATATATATATATATATATATATATGATATATATATATGAATATGTATGTATGTATGTTTATTTTGTAACCTATATATTGCCTTGATCTGTCCTTTCACTCCAGTGTTCCTGAGGATGTCATTAGACGAAAGCGCTTGAGCACCCATTTGTGTTTCTTTTTCCTTCGTGTTTTATTCATCATATATATATATATATATATATATATATATAACCTTACCTTACCTTACAAAGGTTCCGCGCGATGATTTCTCATTTCGCGAAGGTCAAGCTTGTCGCCCCTCCTCTCGAGTTGGCCTGGTGAAGTAGTGAGTTGGATTCTTGCGCTCTCCACCTCACACACACACACATATATATATATGCAAATAACTGCAATGACCGCGCAGTATATAAATGAATAGAAACGACATAAGTATTAAGGAACGTTTCTGCACACGAGGAGGAGAGATAACGAAATAATGAAAAATGAGGCGAACCGCCTGGGAATCGAACCCAGGGCCTTCCAATTGCCGGTCGGACGCTCTACCATTATGCTACGGACCTCACTCAATCACAATCGAAATTCCCAAATAGGGCAGAAACCAATGCCCTCAGAGAGCACCCTCGCAAATCGTGAATATGCGCAAATAACTGCAATGACCGCGCAGTATATAAATGAATAGAAACGACATAAGTATTAAGGAACGTTTCTGCACACGAGGAGGAGAGATAACGAAATAATGAAAAATGAGGCGAACCGCCTGGGAATCGAACCCAGGCCTTCCAATTGCCGGTCGGACGCTCTACCATTATGCTACGGACCTCACTCAATCACAAATCGAAATTCTCCCAAATAGGGCAGAAACCAATGCCCTCAGAGAGCACCCTCGCAAATCGTGAATATGCGCAAATAACTGCAATGACCGCGCAGTATATAATGAATAGAAACGACCAAAGTATTAAGGAACGTTTCTGCACACGAGGAGGAGAGATAACGAAATAATGAAAAATGAGGCGAACCGCCTGGGAATCGAACCCAGGGCCTTCCAATTGCCGGTCGGACGCTCTACCATTATGCTACGGACCTCACTCAATCACAAATCGAAATTCTCCCAAATAGGGCAGAAACCAATGCCCTCAGAGAGCACCCTCGCAAATCGTGAATATGCGCAAATAACTGCAATGACCGCGCAGTATATAAATGAATAGAAACGACATAAGTATTAAGGAACGTTTCTGCACACGAGGAGGAGAGATAACGAAATAATGAAAAATGAGGCGAACCGCCTGGGAATCGAACCCAGGGCCTTCCAATTGCCGGTCGGACGCTCTACCATTATGCTACGGACCTCACTCAATCACAAATCGAAATTCTCCCAAATAGGGCAGAAACCAATGCCCTCAGAGAGCACCCTCGCAAATCGTGAATATGCGCAAATAACTGCAATGACCGCGCAGTATATAAATGAATAGAAACGACATAAGTATTAAGGAACGTTTCTGCACACGAGGAGGAGAGATAACGAAATAATGAAAAATGAGGCGAACCGCCTGGGAATCGAACCCAGGGCCTTCCAATTGCCGGTCGGACGCTCTACCATTATGCTACGGACCTCACTCAATCACAAATCGAAATTCTCCCAAATAGGGCAGAAACCAATGCCCTCAGAGAGCACCCTCGCAAATCGTGAATATGCGCAAATAACTGCAATGACCGCGCAGTATATAAATGAATAGAAACGACATAAGTATTAAGGAACGTTTGGAAGGCCCTGGGTTCGATTCCCAGGCGGTTCGCCTCATTTTTCATTATTTCGTTATCTCTCCTCCTCGTGTGCAGAAACGTTCCTTAATACTTATGTCGTTTCTATTCATTTATATACTGCGCGGTCATTGCAGTTATTTGCGCATATTCACGATTTGCGAGGGTGCTCTCTGAGGGCATTGGTTTCTGCCCTATTTGGGAGAATTTCGATTGTGATTGAGTGAGGTCCGTAGCATAATGGTAGAGCGTCCGACCGGCAATTGGAAGGCCCTGGGTTCGATTCCCAGGCGGTTCGCCTCATTTTTCATTATTTCGTTATCTCTCCTCCTCGTGTGCAGAAACGTTCCTTAATACTTATGTCGTTTCTATTCATATATATATATATATATATATACTAGGGTTGTTCTTAGTTTGTGACTTTTTAATTGTTATGACTGCGCCCTCGAATATTGTGCGAATAGCCATAAAAACAAATCATGTGAAGTTTGAGAGCAATCGGATAATTTTTAAAACCTCCCCCCGGGCATTTTTGTATTCTTCCCCCTGTGAACTCAGTGAACTTTTGGGTTGCTTCTTCGATTGCTCCGCCTCTTAATGCGTTCGGTTTTAGTAAATAATATTACGCAGTAACTCAGTTATTGCCATCCTAGCGTCGGAGTCAGTTGTGCAGATATTTTAGTTTCGTCTTGCCTTATAGGCCTAGAAGCCAAGCCTCCAAGGTATTGATTTCTCAAATAAATTGTGGAAAAGTAAACTTGTAGACGACAATGTTAGCTTGCTAGCGAGGGAATCATATTTTAATTTTATATCACTTCATTTTAATTCATTATTTAAATCTATATCATTTATATTAATCGTTATATCTCATGTTATAAGGTGTCTATTTTTCTAATAAGTTTTAACATTTTTCCCTTCACAGACTTGAAATCATGTCGACTGCAACTGTTAAGCGTACGACGCGGAAGTCAACCAAGGTGTTTCTGGTAGGCCATCCATCTGAGTCCCTAACTGGCTCAAAGCTGCCGTCGAAAGGAGAGGTCCTGCGCCGCTTCTTCCATGTGCACATCATCGGCAAACAGACAATACGGAAGGCGGCTGATATCGTCATCAACGAAGTCCGCGAGTTTTGGGAAATCGCCCGGATCCAGACCTCCGTTCATCATCGTTGCGCCCAGAAGCTTATCAAGTTTCACGAGGAGTGGAAGAACCTGATGCGCAAGAAAACGCAGGCGACCACGCCGTTCCTCGTGAACAAGCGGAACGACTGGACGCATGGTCTCAACAATCTATTCGACATCGCCCATGGGAACGCGTTGAAGATGCTCGTCAAAGCGTTTCTCCTGGCACAGCGCGAGTACGGTCGGCGTGGGGCGATGCTCGGCGTCGACCGCCCCCTCGCCGAGCGTGAGGCGCGAGAGGCGCATCGCATCGCAGAGGATCGCGCGCGCCAGGAGAACGAGGCAGAACGGAAGCACGCTGAGGTGGAAGTGACCAAACTCAAACTGGACTCCAGCTCCAGCGAGGGCAACCCACGGCGCCCTCGACAAAGCAACGATGCCCACGCCCTGCCGTCGACATCCAGCGCTGCCAGCCCGCTGCCGCCGAAACGCCGCGGGGGACAGCAGGTCATCACAACAAAGGTGGTCGCTGCGCTCGATCGCGCGCACATCACAGACAACAAGGCGGTCCACGTCGTGGCGGCGATTGCCGAGAGTCTTGGGCACAATGTTGCGGAACTCACGGTCAACCGGTCGTTCGTCGTTCTACCACTCGCGCATCAAGCACCGCAAGGAAGCCGCCGCCGTCATCAAGCGGGTATTTGCGTCCGACACCCCGTTCATCGTACACTGGGACGGGAAGCTGATGGCCGACGTGACGGGAGGCGCGGACAACGTCGAACGGCTGCCCGTCCTTGTCTCCAGCGAAGGAGTCGCCAAGCTCCTCGCTGTCCCAAAGCTCGCCACCCGTACTGGTCGAGCAATGGCAGACACTGCTGTCGAGGCGCTGGAGGACTGGGGCATCGCAAACCGCGTCGCCGGCCTGAGCTTCGATACGACAGCGTCCAACACCGGCACGCGCGCGGGAGCCTGCATGCCCATCGAACAGAAGCTGGGCAAGGATCTGCTCAACCTTGCCTGCCGCCACGACATGCTCGAACTCGTCGCCGCCAAGGCGTTCAGCGAGGTTTCCGCGCATCCTCCTGTCCCAACGTCCAGCTCTTCAAGCTATGCAAGGAACGGTGGGATTCCATCATCACCGAGCGCCACCTGGTCATCGACGACGAGGAGACCACGGCGGCCCTCAAGGACGCGCGCAACGACCTCATCGCCCGCTACCATTTCCACCTTTCCCAACAGCAGCCGCGCGATGACTACTGCGAGCTCTTGGAGCTGTCCATTATCGGCCTCGGCGGCGTGCCCACGCGCGGCATCCAGTTCATGCGCCCAGGCGCCCTCCACCGCGCGCGCTGGATGGCGAAGGCCATTTATTGCCTCAAGATGTTCCTGTTCCGCGAACAGTTGGTCCTCACCGCGCGGGAGCGGACCGGTCTCAGGCGATTCATCAACTTCGCCCTTTCGCTCTACGTCCCGGCCTGGTTCGCTTCACCGAACCCCGCCGCCTCCCCGGCGAACGACCTTGCCCTCCTCCAGGAACTCGTCGGCTACGAGGACAAGGCGCTCGCCAAGGTTCTGGCCGACGGCTTCGCGCGCCGGCACCTGTGGTATCTGAGCGAGCCACTCGTGTCGCTCGCCTTCTTCGACGACAACACATCTGCGGAGACAAAGATGGTGATGGTGAAGGCGCTCGAGGAGCAGGAGGGCTCGGACAACCCCACGAAGCGCGTCGTCGTCGAGCCGAAGCCGGCTGTGGTGAACGGCAAGACCCTCGCGGATTTTGTCACCCAGTCATTGAGGCTCTTGTTCCACGTGCTAGGCATCGACGGCGCCTTCCTGTCCTCCGACCCAGCGGAGTGACCCAGTGACCCAAGGTATGCCACCGCCGTGCGGAGGGTGGCGAGTCTCCGCGTCACTAACGACTTCGCCGAGCGCGGCGTCGTTATGATGCAGGACTACAACCTGGCACTGACAAAGGACGCGGACCAGCGTCAGTTCCTCCTCCAGGTCGTCGATGCGCACTGCCAGCGCTACCCTGACGTCCGCAAGTCCACCATGACTTCTGCAAACTAGGCAACAATGAGTGGGAGATTGGTGCCCATGAGACCCCCACCCCCGCCATTGAGTGGCTAATACTCGAGTAGAGGGGGACCTAGTATACAATTCAACTACAAAGTACTGACATGCCGAAGATATCAGTTCCATCCAACGGCATTCCGCAACGACAATTTTCATAAAACATACAACACTATCCTATGATTCACCCGGGGGAAGAATACAAAAGTACTCGGGGGAAATAGTAAAAATTATGCGATCGCTCTCAAACTTTACAGGATTAGTTTTTATAATTATTCACACAATATCCGAGGGTGCATTCATAAAAATCGCAAAATTTAAAATTTAAGCCCAAATAAGAACAACCCTAATAAATATTATATAATATATATATATATATATATATATATATCACTTTTTTTTAACCAGAAATTTTCTTAATAATATCAACCCCCACTTAAAGTTTCCACCGTTAAAAAAGACGTACAATACTTTTCCTTTCCCTGTTATGACCATATCAACCACAAAATAGTTTCAGAACTCCGCCTCCTACTTACCTCTCCTTACCCCAAAATTAACTTTCAATTCATTTTCACCAACAACAATAGCATCAAATCATACCTCAACCACAAAGAAAAAACACCTCAGCCTCTTGCTTCGTCCACCATTTACGTTTTCAACTGTGTTGGCTGCAAAGCGAACTATATTGGCAGCACCATTCGCCAATATCAAACAAGAGTGGACGAGCATCGCGGTATTTCTACCAGAACATCGCAGCCCTTAAATAAATCCTCTAAATCAGCAATAAGGGCTCACTTCCACCTTCACAACCACCCACTACTTCCCTCCAATTTCAAAATTATTAACACAACCAAACATCTAACCGACCTCCGCATTCTGGAGTCCCTATACATCTTCTGTATTAAACAAACTCTCAATGACTATAGTTCTGCCTTTAACTTAAACAGAGCCAAATAAACTGTCATATCCTACCACTGAGAAGAAATCCACCATCACTCCGTCTGGCTCCATCTCTTTTAATATGGACCCCTTCCAACAACCAATCATTCCCAACCCTCTGCTCAATTAGTCCCCTTACCCCGATAACAACAACCTGGTAAGACTCCTCTCAATTTTGCTCGCATTTAACTTTATATTTTAACAATTGATCACTCTTCTATATTTAATATTATTTTATTTTTAATTTTAATTACTTAAATATACCCTATAAACCCACTATTAATTCACACGTTTATTTAAATATATTGTATAAGTTTCCGTTCATTATATTTATTCATTTTTTTTATCTGATTTTATAATTTTAGCACTGATGATGGAAAATGAAAATTTCCGAAACGTTTGTAAATAAACATGTACCATCTCTTCGTCCTCTTATTCCTTGCTAAGCTACGGTTCCCCAAGAACAAACCCTTCAATCAAGTTATACCATTCAACCTTTCAAAGGTTCCGTGCGATGATTCCTCATTTCACGGAAGTCAAGTTTGTCGCCCCTCCTCTCGAGTTGGCCTGGTGAAGTAGTGAGTTGGTTTCTTGTACTCTCCACCTCACATAGCCAGGTATGCCCGGCTCATCGTGGATTGTTCTGAGCCAGGCATCTAATCTTCTTTTGAAGATGTTCACTGCAACACCATTTGTGTTCCTTCGGTCTTTGGGCAGCTGAGTAAACAGTTTTGGTCCTCTCACAACAAAACTATTTTCTTTCAGGGTTAATGATGTTCCCTGTCTCGCCTTTAATTTGGGAACACGACACAGTCTTCCTTTTCTACTTTCCACCGTTGTTTGGGGAGTTACAGGGTTCAGAGTAAGATTAGGGACTAGTTTCTCCATTATTTTCCAAGTGTAAATAATGGTGTATCTCTCTCTTCTCCTTTCCAGTGAATATAGGTTTAGTTTGCGTAACCTTTCCCAGTAATTTTGTTCTTTGCACCCCTTGATTTTGGCTGTGAAGCTTATCTGAATCCCTTCTAGCTGTCTAATGTCTTCTTTTTTATATGGGGATGTTAGGACCGAGCAGTATTCCAATTTGGGTATGATCAGGGTTTTCAGTAGAGGAATCATTATATTCCTATCCCTTCGTTTAAAGGTTCTCAGTATCTGTCCAGTTATTCTCTTTGCTCTGTTTACTGCTATCTTATTTTGTGTTTCAAATTTCGCATCATCCGTCATTACAACCCCTAAATCTTTGGTCTAGAATTTCTCTGAATTTCATGTCCATTTGGGGTATAATATTCCATGGATTTTAGATCTTCTCTTTTTCTGTACAGTAACAGCTGAAATTTCTCAGTGTTAAACTTTATATCGTTGTCTTCCGTCCACTTGTAGATTCTGTTCATGTCGGTTTGCAGAGATCCTATATCTTCTGGGTTTCTTATTTTTCTACTGATCTTTGTGTCATCGGCAAAGGATGTTACCGTGCTGTCACTGGTAACGTCCTCATCTATGTCAGTTAGCATGATTATGAAGAGTAGTGGAGCTAATACTGTTCCTTGTGGTACTGAGCTGAGGACCTCTGATTCTGATGAAGATATTCCTTGTACTGTAACGACTTGCCGCCGCTCACTAAGGAAATTATATATCCATTTCCCTACTTTTCCTGTTATTCCAATATATTTCAGTTTATGTATTATGATTCCATGGTCACACTTGTCGAAATCGTTGGCAAAGTCTGTGTATATTATATTATAGTTTTCATTGCTTTCAAATGCTTCAATAATGTTGTTGTAGTGTTCCATTAGTTGTGATAGGCATGATCTGCCCATGTTGGTTATCAGTGAATTTTTTCTGAGTTTCCAAAAAGTCATAGATTTTTTTGTCTAACTATTCTTTCAAATATTTTAGCTAGATGAGATGTAAGCGACACTGGCCTATAGTTTTTGGCCTCGGATCGATCTCCTTTATATATTGGGACTATGTTCACGCTCTTCAGGATGCTCGGTATTTCTCCTGTGTCTAGTGATCGTGGCATTCCATTTATCCGCTCCTGCCGCTGAGTGTGCTTTTAGTTTCCCTATACCTTGTGTAATATCATCTGTCGTGAAGTCGACAATATATATATATATATATATATGGTGTCATGTCTTTTATTAATGAATTTGAATACATCATTCCAAGTTTAGAACACTTCCTCCACCTGCTTTGCAGTAAACTCTCTGACTCTTTGACGCAACTTTGTCAGATCAATGGGTTTGTTACGATCAGTGGCGTGCGGTCCATGGAAGCAAGGGAAGCAATGCTTCCCTATTCAAAGAAAGAAGAAAATGCTGTATTATACTTTAAAGTTTAAACAGTTCAATATGTGTTAATAATTTGTACAAAATCATTTTATTATACTATTTATAGCATTTGATTGGTAATCAGGTGGATACATAGTATATACATTGGTTGCCGTTCGTGCAAAAACCTTTAAGAAAGCCGACGCAAAAAATCTCGAGTTGGACAACAATTGACGAAATGCATCCTTTTTCCCCAATGACTTTCGCTTTTTTTTAATGTTACAAATTGTTTTTTTATTCTAGAAACTCATTTAATGTTTAATAATGTAGTATTTATTGAATACAACAAGTTTCATATATAGTTTTTCTACTAAAAAATTCCATGGCCATGTTAAGCGAAAAAGAATATATATTTATCGTTATTTTATCCTTCCCTATGTCAAAAAGGAAGCAATTTAGAAATCGCTGTCCAGATCTTATAGTTAATTTTCTTGAAATATCTGGCAACTTTACGTGCTGTCTGCTGTCATTCTCTCATTTAAAGCGAATACGTAACTACGCTAGAAATGCGCAAGGGTAAGAAGGCTTGCAAGTTTAGCTTTAATCTCAATTGAGAAAAAGCTTCTTAAGGATATGAAAACCGATGCCTTTTACGAAGAAATAATAGATATATTTAATAAAAAAGAAAGAAGAATAGAATTAAACTATAAGTAAAGTAAGTAGATGATTATATGTGTTTTGTTTTTATTATATACGAGTATTTTAAAGTTTTATTTTTATTTTATATAATCTTTGTTGTTTTTGCTTGAATTGCTTCCCCTTGATGAAAAATCACCGCACGCCACTGGTTACGATAGCCATGTGTTTTTTCTTTAACATACCCCCATAGATAAAAATCCAAGGGGATTACGCCAGGTAATGGAGGGAGTCATGTTATCGGTCCACCGTGGCCTATCCACCGCTGAAACACTTCAATATATTAACTGACCATTTTCTCAATTCTGTTTACATTTGTACCCACGTTCAGGTTACATCGAAAAGTTTACATATTTTTTGTTAAAAGAAAAGGGATTCGCGTATTATACAGGGTGTCCATAAGTCCGGTCTCGGTCTCACAGGAAAATTAGAATTAAAACAAATGTTCAAATTGATTTGTTGAGGCCTCCAAAGGCCTTTTTATCAGGAGTGTAACTCGCTTCAATATTAGCCATTGCGTTATTCCATCTGCTACAAGGAAAAAGATCCCAAAACAAGAAATCACTTTGAACATGTTAGTTCTAATGTATTACGTTTGTAAATTTAATTTAAAATAAATTTTCCTACGAGACCGGACTTATGAGACACCCTGTGTGTGTATATATATATATATATATATATATATATATATATATATATATATATATATATATATATGTTAACCCCTCCGTCTATGGCCCTGAGTCGGTTCGGATCGACGGGGGTTCTGGTTAGGAGGCTGCAACGGATATTTCTTCTATAACATTCTATAATTCTTTTTGGTCGCCTTAAATGGTGGGTCGCCACTCTGTTAAACCCTTGGCTACAGACTCGCCAGAATGTTATGCCAATATCTTCTATGGTGCTTGGGTTGTCTCTTTCTCTCGCTTATGGTCGAGAATTATTAATTCTTCTCTTGTTATAATACTCTGATACTTTCTCTTATACTAAAATTATCGACTTTTCTGACTAAGTTCTGAAGAGAGCACGGCTCGAAGGGAAAAATAAAAACTTCTTTTACTTTGGTTTACTTCTTAAAAATATACAGGTACTGCTCTGAATTTACAGGGGGTAGAGGTTCGACCTCTTTCGACCATGGCTCAGGCCGGAATCTAAAAATATTAAGGCAAGGGGCCTCTGCCCCCTCCCCGCAGCGAAGCTGCTAACAAGGGAGTCCTAATGAAGTTCTCTGATGAAGTACTTGATGAAGTCTAATGAAGAAGTGCTGTAATTTTACAAGTACATGTATAATATAAACTTAAATGTTTTGGGGGAGGACAGTTGAAGGTTAAATTTCCCCCCTTTTTAAACACATGATCAGATGTTTTGAAAGATTTCAACTAAAAATAAAAAAAATAATAAAAATAAAAAATAATTTGTATTTTTCGCCGAGTCTACATTTATGAAGGCGATATCATTTCGTAATAGTACACATAAGTACAAATTAAGTACACGACTGAGTACGTATTAATTTTGGTTCATTACAATTACGATTACAATTATGGATTACTTCACATTCGCTTATGATTGTTCATTACAGTTCTATTAAAGTACATTCTTACATTATAAATTAAATCATTACATTTAATTACAGTTTCAATGAAGTACATTACAAGTTATTATTAATTACAGTTTCATTAAAGTACATTACGTTATATTAAATTAAAGTATTACAGTTAATTACAATTAAACAGTTACTATAACTTTGTTTTGTTTTTACAGTGTTTCATATTAATAGACAATTAAGATGTTTAGAAATATAATACAACGTACATGGCACTTACGAGATAATTTATTTACGAAATAATATGCTATAATATGTTATGAATTTGAAATCAGAGCGAACGGAGATATTTTATCTTTGGGCGCTCGATTCTGTCGTAGTGAGTGGAATTTTATAACTTAACTCAGCATTTTTTAGTTCAATGCGGGAGGTGAAATAATAAAAGAAAATAAAACGTAAAAGAATACATGTACGTAATCATGATCGTCAATAGACATGTACGACTGCACACAGTAGTGTACACATATCATTCGTCACCCAATAGGTTGTGTGCGTAATATAGACACGAGTAAACATAGACTGATAAGTTGATAGGGCATAAGTAGACAATAGGTAGATGAATGAATAAGTAATAAAATTAATAAAGGATAGCGGTCAAGAAAGAACATGAATGTAAGAATGAGTATGGTTGAATAATGAGTATGGTTGAATAATAATATTTATACTACATAACACCACAACATTATTACTAAAGAATTCACCATACATTGAATACGGAAGATGTCCAAATACTAAGAACGTGATTCAGTGTACAAAGTATGGGAAACGTAAAGAGAACAAAGTTATTTTGTGACGTCATAGTGTATAAGTCATTATTAGAAAAGATGAATTAGAGAAATACAGTAATGAATAAAGAAGTATAAATCGGAATTCTATCCAAAAACTCGCTTAGGCGATTTTGGTTTCTTATGTAAAAATGAACATTCAACATAAAACTATAAGAACATAAGTACTGCATGAAGACAATGAATCCATATAATGATGGTGTAGGAATTGTTCATTGTTCACTTTTTACATATATATATATATATATATATATATATATATATATATAATTTAGTGGTGGACCGGATATCCGCATCATTTTTAACATTCGCATCCACACTTCTGACTGCGGATGGTATGCGGATATTACCTCTAATAAATTATGCAATTTACAATTAAATTAGCTTATAAAGTAGCTTATAAGGCTCAGTCATGCACATTTCATGTAAAGTATTAATTATTAATGAACAAACAAATATATAAACCTCAAAATATAAATAGGTAGTAACACAGAAAATTGAATGAAACTTGTTTCATTGAATTTTCTGTGGCTGAAACTCTTGAGAAAGTTATTATTTTTATCATAATGAAAACATTAATATTAATTTTAATTCTTATGCATTGCCTGCCATAATAGTAATATCACGAAATTGAAAAATTATGTCATATATTCATAATTCTATATTATATTGATAGATTAACGAAATATCCGCATCCGCGGATATTGAAATTAAAAATCCGCATCCGCAGATGTTGAAAAACTGACATCCGGTCCACCACTAAATTATATATATATATATATATATATATAATATATATATATATATATATATATATATATAGTGGACCTAGTTTTAACCGTTTAAGGTGATAATGATTTATTGTATGCAATGATTAATTGGTGCAATGACTGATTGCTTATTAATGAAAGGCTGGGTTAAATAATTTATGATGTTATACAGTATCACCGATTGGAATAAGTGGATATTTGATTAAGTCCACCATACTATTGGAAGTGACCGAAAAGGCAGCGAGGTCACCAGCTTGGTTTACACCCAAGCAAATTAATGTTGAGGTTATAAAAGACACCTTATATTGTTTTGTATTTTATTATGAAAATAAAGCCGTTATTTATTCACTGTGATATAACAAAGAATTGACAGTAATTAATTGGTAGTTTTACGTTATGCTTATGACATAGACTTAGCTAATAAGATGAAATGTTAATAGCTTAATTGACACGTAATAAATGATGTACACGTTGATGGTATGTAAATAGCATGCGGCATGGAACATTGAATGGGCCTAGTAAATGATATAAAGAATGCACGTGCGTTTGGTACATTGAATGGAAAACATGACACTGATTAAGTAGGCTAAATGATTGCATGGATGCACAAGGAATAATTGATGCGGCCTAATAATAATGGATTGAAATGCTTGACAAAATAACAAATATCATTTATATATAAGACCATTATGTGATGTTAAGTGATTACGTCAAGAGAATATTTAGTTAACACATAAATATATGAATTGAACATAATAACGGATGATACGCAGAATAACGGTATTGAAATGACACTTGAATTGGATGACAGGCCTACTGCGTTCTTTCACGAGAGTCAGTTGGAACGCGTGATTACACACTTTGGGAGTATAGCCTACCGTTCGGCGGTAGGCTAATGTAGGCTTCACAAGAGTACTTAGAATAGGAGGTACTTATCTTAGGACGATGTAAACTCTTGAAGGTGGGTTGGAGAAAGATCTATTACCGAAAACTCGAGTTGTCGTTGTCCATTAAGCCTCTTGAGATGATGGGTGTAGGCTTCGTTGAGGCCTGAGGTGATGTTACTTCTCGAGGTGCAGGCTGGCCTTGTGATCTTGCAGGCGCAGGCCTGTGGTGCTGAAGATATCTCGAGGAACGTGGAGAAACTTGAAGGCCGACCCGGCAAACCGCAGGCCCGAAACGATTCCGGTTGGGCCTCGAAGGATTGCTTCTGCAGGTGGTCTGTAGATCTTACTTGATGATAAATTGTAGGCCTTGAAGAAAGTAGCGGCCGCGGCCCCCGGCCAGGGGGCCGGAAAGCGGTTGGTGGACGTGTTGCTTACGTTCGATGATGTGAGTACCAGTGAGTGAGAGTGAGAAAGAAAGCAAGTGGAAGCTCGCTTTTATACCTAGTTCCTGTGACGTAGGACTTCGCGCCAATTCTTAAGAAGACGCTTTGTGAGCGCGTCCTATAGTTGATAAAGGCTTACATTCGCGCCTTTTGGGAAGAAACAGTTCCATTGTTTGTTTGCCCACGTGTGTTCCAAGACTGTTTGATGGTAGCGTGGAAGGAAAGTATTTCTGTCTATTTGTTGGTCTATTTCTTGTCGATAGCGTGGAAGGAAAGTATTTCTGTCTATTTGTTGGTTTATTTCTTGTCGATCCGCTACAAGTAGTTCCCTCTCAGAGACGAAGGAACGATACCAAGAAGAAATACCATTCTGTTGGGAGATCTGATGAGGCCACTCCGAGATTTGACGCTTGGCCTGGTATGTCGTGGAATTCCTGACGCAGGAAGGAATGAAGGGTCGTCTCGGAGCGGGGAGATGCTCGGAAGAGGAGGCGCTGTTGTATGGGGTGGGGGTTCCGCAGGGGAGTGGGGTTGGGGTACGGCAGGAATGGGGGACAGTGAGGAGCGAACGGAGGAAACGAGAGGGGCAGGGGGGACTGTGTTGAGTTCGAATGCTGTGCCCGTAACTCGTCGCGTGGCTGTTCTCGTTGAGGTCGCTCCTGCCGCAGGGGTTGGGCTTCGGCAGGAATGCGGAGCAATGAAGAGCGGACGAAGGAAACGAGAGGGGCCGGGGGAACTGTGTGTTTGAGTTCGAATGCTGTGCCCGTAACTCGTCGTGTGGATGTTGTCGTCGAGGTCGCTCCTGCCGAAGGGAGAAAAAGAAACGTCGTTTGAGTCCACGAGCAGCAGGAAGTAATCCACGGAATGATGCAAAGAGACAGTTGATGAAGGCAGGGGATCGCCAACCCTGTGCCTGAAGTGTCTGTTTTGCAGTTTGCCCTTGTATTGCGTGGATGCATGTGTGCGCTCTGCTCGTTGACTTAAAGAATGCTTTCTTTTTAGGCCTTCCCGTAGGGATTGGGAAGGGAAACCCTCGTGCTTGCGGCAAAAAAAATTCGCTGGTGCAATAAGGCGCGTCACCAGATTTATCGCCAAAATTTACCGTACAACGGCCGAGACGGGACCGTTGAATATTTTTGGACGAGGTGGTGACGAAAGAATGCGCCGTTTGAAACGAATTTGGGACTGACTGCAGCGCTGGGGGGGTGGGGGGTGAGTGTTGTCCTGAGATGCTCGGTGAGTTTCGTGAGTCCCTCCACGATCCGTATGACGGCGGAGCAGGACCCAATGCCAGTGGTGGCTTCTCCAAGGGGTCGCCGCGCCCCTGCCGTCAGGAGGCAGTGAGACTCGACTCAGGGGGACGCACTCGGGAATTTGAAAGTTGCGGTGGTTGTGCGACGGCACATGACCGCGAGACAGTAAGGCATTAAAGTACCGCGCGAAACGAATATCACTGTTTGCAAGTAGGCCAATTTAATTTCACTGAATTTATGAATACCGTACGTACATAGAAATTATTTGATATGTCTGCAGAAAATGATCAGTAATAGCTAAGCACAAGGATCGCTGTGAATAAATAACGTAAAATAAGTTCGAGTCACTCCGGGGTTACACCAATTTATAGTGGACCTAGTTTTAGCCGTTTAAGGTGATAATGATTTAATTGTATGCACTGATTGATTAAGGCAATGACTGATTGCTTATTAATGATAGGCTATTTGAGTAGATCCACCATACTATTGGAAGTGACCGAAATGGCAGCGAGGTCACCAGCTTGGTTTACACCCAAGCAAATTAATATTAAGGTTATAAAAGACACCTTATGTTTTTGTGTAGTTTAATTAAGAAAATATTTATATTAATTTTCACAGTGAAAATTACAATGGTAAGACTGACTAGAAAGCTTAACAATTCGATAATGACCTTTGATGTGCGCTCGTTTATGTGAGGCTTAATGGTATACAAAAATGGGACACAACCTGAAATATGAGGCTTAGTGAATACAAAAATAATGCATGTACGTAATAATATAACAAATAGGTTATGTAATATACTGATTAGGGAAGCTACAGATTATGCGTAAATGATCTGTGAAAGAGGCCTATTAATGACAGTAAACGCGTACGTTTTGGTACTCTGAATAGAATAAGCCTCGGTACTTTATTTTGGTGAAAATAAAACCGTTATTTATTCACTGTGATATAACAAAGAATTGACAGTAATTAATTGGTAGTTTTACGTTATGCTTATGAAATAGACTTAGCTAATAAGATGAAATGTTAATAGCTTAATTGACACGTAATAAATGATGTACACGTTGATGGTATGTAAATAGCATGCGGCATGGAACATTGAATGGGCCTAGTGAATGATATAAAGAATGCACGTGCGTTTGGTACATTGAATGGAAAACATGACACTGATTAAGTAGGCTAAATGATTGCATGGATGCACAAGGAATAATTGATGCGGCCTAATAATAATGGATTGAAATGCTTGACAAAATAACAAATATCATTTATATATAAGACCATTATGTGATGTTAAGTGATTACGTCAAGAGAATATTTAGTTAACACATAAATATATGAATTGAACATAATAACGGATGATACGCAGAATAACGGTATTGAAATGACACTTGAATTGGATGACAGGCCTACTGCGTTCTTTCACGAGAGTCAGTTGGAACGCGTGATTACACACTTTGGGAGTATAGCCTACCGTTCGGCGGTAGGCTAATGTAGGCTTCACAAGAGTACTTAGAATAGGAGGTACTTATCTTAGGACGATGTAAACTCTTGAAGGTGGGTTGGAGAAAGATCTATTACCGAAAACTCGAGTTGTCGTTGTCCATTAAGCCTCTTGAGATGATGGGTGTAGGCTTCGTTGAGGCCTGAGGTGATGTTACTTCTCGAGGTGCAGGCTGGCCTTGTGATCTTGCAGGCGCAGGCCTGTGGTGCTGACGATATCTCGAGGAACGTGGAGAAACTTGAAGGCCGACCCGGCAAACCGCAGGCCCGAAACGATTCCGGTTGGGCCTCGAAGGATTGCTTCTGCAGGTGGTCTGTAGATCTTACTTGATGATAAATTGTAGGCCTTGAAGAAAGTAGCGGCCGCGGCCCCCGGCCAGGGGGCCGGAAAGCGGTTGGTGGACGTGTTGCTCACGTTCGATGATGTGAGTACCAGTGAGTGAGAGTGAGAAAGAAAGCAAGTGGAAGCTCGCTTTATACCTAGTTCCTGTGACGTAGGACTTCGCGCCAATTCTTAAGAAGACGCTTTGTGAGCGCGTCCTATAGTTGATAAGGCTTACATTCGCGCCTTTTAGGAAGAAACAGTTCCATTTTGTTTGCCCACGTGTGTTCCAAGACTGTTTGATGGTAGCGTGGAAGGAAAGTATTTCTGTCTATTTGTTGGTCTATTTCTTGTCGATAGCGTGGAAGGAAAGTATTTCTGTCTATTTGTTGGTCTATTTCTTGTCGATCCGCTACATATATATATTATTTTTTTCTAGCAAACGACTAATTCAAAGCCCATAAAAGCTGGTCTGAAATTTTTTAAAATCAATCACCCAACTGCTACGTAGGGTTAGTTAATTAACCTCGTTAAAAAGACCACGAGGTGATCAGAAGTGCATATATATATATATATATATATATATATATATATATATATATATATATATATATATATATATATATATATATTATGTGGTTTTATATTTTACATGTACTGTATAATTTATATTTTTTTATTTAGCCTGTTTTCCTTTAAACCACATTATATAAATTTAACCCAAGGTTATTTATATAACTTGTTATATAGTCTTATTTCTCTGTCAATCTGTGTAGGAGAATAATTGAAAAGCCTTTTACAAAAATAATGTATTCGTCACAGATTTTACTGAACCAATTACAATGCAACACTGACATTTTTGGCAATAATGAACATTTGTTTAGGGAAATGACACTTGAGACATTGATTCTTACTTCAAAAATTTGATATTTAGAATTAACACAAGACAATTAAAATAAAATGTATAAGCAAATTAAAATAGAAATTGTTAGGAATTTAATCTACAATTTGTAGTTATTTAATTGAATACATCCGTAACTGTAATACGTAAGACCATTAAAAATGAATGAACGCATACATACTACAGTTTTGAATGAATTATCTTCAGAGTAACAATTTTTTCTCTACCCGGCCCTTTGACCGTATTAGCTAGGTACACAATACATTTTCATAGGATTATTTGAATCCTATCTGGTTAATTAACTATTTAAACTATGTATAATACCGTACGATAATATGTCTAATGCATACCTTAATTACAATGTTTACCTACTTCCTTTATGACAGTGGTAAATATTCCGTCTGCGGGGATTAAATACTTGCAACCAAAATTTAAGAACGCACTCATACTATTTAAAGTTAACATGATAAAAATATTTTTATATTTTGCGTTTTCTTTCTGTGAACTTTTAAGGAGAGACGATTTTACGTCTTATTTTATTTTTAAGCCAACACGTTCTCTTTTCGGGTAATTTATGCTTAAGTCGGGGAAGAATAATACGTTATGCTACGCACAATATTTTTCGGTACGAACTTCAGTTAAGTTCAGAAGGAATTTTAATCCAATTTTGTTTCATTTTAGACACAGGATCTTCACGTTACCCGCTTTATGTAAAGCTTCAAGACACACTGATTCTCTCTTTTAATTTTAAGTTCGTTACACTTATACCTGGTCTTTCTTAAAGAATTTTTTTAATTAAAATTTAAAATCTCCTCTCGAGGATTCCTCAGGCGAAACCAAAGGGTAAACAAAAACACCTTTGAGCAATCATTCACTCTTGAGGTATCAACAACCATTCGTTTTTTGATAACGCGAGCGTGATTTACACCCTTCTACGCTAACCTCTGGTCCACTTCAGCCCTAAGATTAAAAACTAATTTAATGTTCGCATAACATGAAAATTATTTAATCTTTATTTTTACCCATACAAATTCGTGTCGTTTTTGCATGATCAATTCTGTTTGTTGGTTAATTTATAACCAGTAATTAATTAACTTTATTACATTATTCCCATACATAACAATATATATATATATATATATAATATATATATATATAACTTATATATATATATATATATATATATTATATATATATATATATATATATATTAGCCTACGGATCACCAATTTGTAGTGGCCGAGAAAGTAGGCCTTACTATAATTTATGAAGTGAATTGAAATGAATAATTAGGGGGTCACCAGTTTGGGGCACAGCCTAATCAAACAATATTCAATAAGGAGAGAGAAATTACTTTGTTTTGTGTTTAATTAAAAAAATAAATGAATTATTTGTTTACAGTGATTAACAATTCTGTATACAGTAATTGAGCTATATTGCAAATGACTGATAATTAGCAATAAGAAATGGTTACACAGTATAAGCGTTAAGTATAAGGTTGTAATATACTGTATATTCTGCTCGATTTTTTAGTTCATTCAGAACAAAAATTAAATGATTTATAAGGACAAATTTGCTCGAATTTTTAGTATATTCACAACAAAAATTAAATGATATAATGACAAATTATTCATCAATGTAATTCCCTTCTTTTTCTATAACCTCCTCCGGTACTTACGTATTATCGGGACTACCAAACTGTTTATTATGTATTTTTGCTCTCGTCATTTTCGTTTAAACTAACGAAAATATCACAACTTAACCTAACCAATCATCAAGGGCGTACAATTGACCTAACCGGACATTCAGTTGACCTAACCGGGCATTCACTTGACCTAACTTGGCATTCAGTTGACCTAACCGGGCATTCAATTAACCTAACAGGTTAATATTGGTTATTTCACCTAAATATCCTTCGGGCAAGTTAAGGATGAATGCCCGGTTAGGTCAACTGTACGCCCTTGATGATTGGTTAGGTTAAGATGTGATATTTACGTTAGTTTAAACAAAAATGACGAGAGCAAAAATACATAATAAACAGTTCTGGTAGTCCCGATAGTACGTAAGTACCCCTCCTCCCACCTGTAGAAAAGTGTTTTTATGCCAAGTTCGAAGAAATCCCTTGGTTTCGAGTTAAAAAAAAGCGATCACTTCGTTTTCGATAGCTTCCCTGGATTGAAACGTTTGTTCATCTAGGTGTGTTGCAGACTTCTGAATAAATGGTAGTCTGAAGGTGCGATGTCCGGAGAATAAGGTGGATGAGGCATTTTTTCCCAACCAAATGCCTCCAATTGGGCAGTGGTGATTCGAGCAGTGTGAGGGCGCGCGTTATCCTGGTGGAATAGAACACCTCTGCGATTAATTAATGCGGGACGTTTTTCTTGTAATGCTATCTTCAATCGTGGAGTTGTTGCAGTAGACTTTAGCTATGATTGTTTGGTTATCTGGCAGAAGCTCAAAATGAATAATTCCTTGCATATCCACCATACACATAGCTAAATTTTCTTTGGATGGGGTTCATTCCTTGGCTGAGGTTCAGGCTTTGTTTTCACGGCTAAGCCACTGATGTCGACGCTTGATATTGTTTATAGAAGACCCATTTTTCATCCCCAGTGACGATCCGATTCAAAAACGGTGCCTGCAGTTGCCGAGAATGCAGTGATGTGCAAATATCGATTCGATGTTGAAGATTCGCTTGTGACAAATCATGCGGAACCCATTTTCCAACCTTCACTACTTTTCCTAACAGCTTCAAATGACGATGAATGGTCATAGGCTAACGCCGAGTTGCAGGCCAAGTTCTCTTACAGTTACCGTTGGGATTTCCTCCACTGTTGCTTTCAGCAACTCCATTTCTGAACTTCTCAACCATCTCCTACACATCCATTCGCTCACAACATCATTTCCATAAACTCTTTGAATGTTTCTTGCGGATTTACTAGCGGTAGGTCGTTTATGGAACTCATACAGCATCACATGTCGAATATGCTCTTTCGTGGGCCCCATGTTTTTTCAATTACTGTAATATCGTACGGGTGGCGTTGTAACTATGAAAACACCAGAGAAAATATTCATTAGCCTAATCCTACAGTAGCCTAAGCCTACACTAGCCTAAGTCATTCTGTATCATTCTGTATCGTGATGAAACCTGTGCGAACCTGCCGCCGCATGTATTTTGCAACATTTTAAAACTATTTCACATTATCTTGAAGTTATTCTATTATCTATCGTCCGTTTTCTAATCGAGCAGAATTTATGTTACAACCTGATAAATACAATAATGACAAGCAATACTAATTTAGGTAGGCTTATGAGATATGCGGCACTGAACACACAATAATCCGTAATTAAGCCTATAATAACTGAGGTAATGAAAGTACGGTGAAGTACAGTAAACGGATTAGGCAAGTAAACATAAAAGCATAAATGAGCACATAAACAAGTGGATACAATAAGGTAAGATAGTTGAATCGGTAAAATAACTGAACAGGCCTACTGTTAGTTTGCTGGTTGTTTGCTGTTGTTTGCTACACTTTTGGGCATAGCCTTTTCGCTAGGCTGAGGTTACACGATGTAGGCTACGCGGAATTGTTTAACACGAAGGCAAAGGTGGGCTTGTGACTTGTAGCCAACTAGAAAGTTTACGGACCTGGGCTTCAAAGGTGATGCATCTGAAGGCGGACTGACCTTACCGGCGAGAGGATGAGTGTTGAGGGTCGGTAGAGGCTTGTTGAAAAGGGGGATAGTGGAAACCCCTGCAGCAGTGCTGTTGCTTCTTCCAGGATGAAATTGTAGATGGTCTTACTTGATGATAGACTTCGTGTATGCTCGGCCGAAGCCTTCAAGGAACAGCGGGCCGCTCTCCGGCGGAGGCCGGAGAGCGAGTGGTGTTACTGACGAAGGCGCTGAGAGTGAGACGTAACGACAAAAACGAGAAAATGGCAAGTGAGAGTGATTTGAGAAAGTAAAGTTTAAAGAATCAATAATTGTTCTTCACTTCTAGTTCTAATATAAAAAATATACGTTAATAGTTATTCGAGTTTACTCTCTATCCTACAGTCAAACTCCAAGCCCAAATTTCCGTATACACGACCGTAAATCTGATACCAAATTTATCTTATCGAACTGAATTTCCTGTACAGCCCAGAGATCCCTCTAGGAATTAGCCTCGTCTATCTCTGAATCTGCTTTTCCAAGCTTCGGGTTCCTCCTATATACCGGAGGATTGTGAGTTAATCGTGCGTCAGAGGCATGGAAGGTTCGCGTGGGACGTAGGAGCGAGCAATGTTCTCAAGATTGACCCAGAAAAGTATCCGGTATCTTAACCAGAGGTCAACAGCGTGGGACGCTTGTTGCTGGGCTCGGTCGATGATCGCTTGTTGTCGGGTGCTTCTTCATTGGAGCGTACCCGTTGGTCTTAGGCCTTGGTTCGCTCTTATTGATGCTTCGTCATTTCAAACAGGATCATTATTTCAATAACTTTTTTTGCGACAGTTTTTACCGTAGAAGACGTAAATAATGTCCCCGACGTGGACGATATCGTTCCATTAGGTAGCGACACTATTTTGGATGAAACAACTGTTTACGAGGGTGAGATTGTGCATTATATCGATAGCCTAAAAGTTAGCAAGGCTCCAGGCCCTGACGCGTTTTATCCTAGACATTTGAAAGATTTGAAAGACGTTATCGTAGGCCCCTTAACGAAGATTTTTAATTAGTCATTCGAAACGGTGATTATTCCTGAAGACTTCAAATTAGCTAACGTCACGCCTATTTTTAAAAAAGGCGACCGCACAGTAGCTAGCAATTATAGGCCCATTAGCTTAACGTCAATTGTCGGTAAACTTTTGGAATCCGTAGTTAGGGATCGTATTATCGATCACTTAGAAAGTAGAGATTTGATTAATAGTAGTCAGCATGGGTTTCGACGCCATAGATCTTGTTTAACTAATTTGTTAGAATTTTATAATGAAATAGTGCGCGAATACGATAGGCATAGAGCGGCTGACGTTATTTATTTAGATTTTAAAAAGGCGTTCGATACAGTTCCGCATAGAAGATTAATTGCGAAGGTTAAAGCGCACGGTATACGCGGTCAGGTAGCTAACTGGTTTGAGGAATGGCTTCGTGCTAGGAGACAGAGGGTCGTTGTTAATGGTAGTGAATCGGGGTGGTTGGATGTAGATAGCGGTGTCCCACAGGGTTCAGTGTTAGGCCCATTGCTATTCGTAATTTACATTAACGACATAGATGTAGGATTGACTAGTAACGTGTCAAAATTCGCGGATGATACTGAAATAGGCGGTAAGGTTGTTAACGAGACGATAGAAATAGGCTCCAAGACTGTAAATAGGATTATGGAGTGGACGGATAAGTGGCAGATGCAATTTAACGTAGACAAATGTAAAGTTTTGCATATAGGTTCTCGTAACAATAATTACACGTACACGATGGATGGTAAAGAGTTAGCGAGCGTTGACGAGGAAGTAGATTTAGGCGTACGCGTATCTAAGGATTTAAAGGTTAGGAACCAGTGCCTGGAGTCTTGCGCAAAAGCTAATAGGATGTTAGGTTTCATAGCGCGTAATTTCGAATTTAGATCGAAGGATATTATATAGCCCCTTTACAAGTACCTAGTCAGGCCTCATTTAGAATATGCTGTTCAGTTTTGGTGCCCGTATTTGCCCGAGGATATTGATAGGTTAGAAAGGATTCAGCGTCGTGCCACGAAACTAATTCCGTCATTGCGCAACAAGTCTTATGAAGATAGAATTAAAGTGTTAGACTTGCATTCGTTCGAAACTAGGATTAAGGGGGAGTTTATTGAAGTTTTCAAAATCGTTAATAACATTGATAACGTAAATTTTGACAAACTGTTCACTTTCGATAATAGTAATACTCGTAATAACGGATTTAAGTTGCGTGGCAGACGTTTCATTACTAATATCGCTAAAACTTCTTTACGTTTAAAGTAATTGATAAATGGAATAATCTTCCCGCGTCAGTCGTGAACTCTACCAGCGTTAAATAAATTGTCACACGTCAATTGGGAAAACGTAATGGGGAACTCCAATGCAAAACCTAATGTGGGAATCGTTTGAAACAGTATTTAGGACTATAAATGAGGAATGTGTACCTTACAAAATTAAGCGTGCGAAAGTAAATAACAAGCCCTTGTGGTTTACTTCTAGAGTAGGAGACATTATAAAGAGTAGAGATAGGGCTTATAGGCTACATAAGTGCGATAAAGACAATTTGTGGTTACGAAACAACTACATATCTCTAAGGCGTGAAGCGAAAAGTGTAATAAAAAAGTCCAAGCGCGCATTTGAAATCTCCATAGCTCGTGACGGTAAAGAAAACCCCAAGCGATTCTTTCAATACGTCAACAATAGAAATCCAGTAAAAATTGTCTTGGGGCCGTTGAAAAATGTTAACGGAGATCTAGTTTCTGAAAACAAGGAAATGGCTACCTTCCAAAACGAATTCTTTACGTCAGTTTTTACTATAGAAGATGTAACGAATATCCCTATGGTCATAGACATAATACCTTTTGATAATGGTAATATTTTGGATAATATTGTGGTTAGTGAAGGGGAGGTAATGCGCTATATTGATAAAATGAAAACGCGTAAATCACCGGGCCGGATTCCATATATCCCATACAACTAAAAGAATTAAAAGATAGCATTGTTTTGCCGCTAACAAAGATTTTTAATGCGTCTATTTCTGAGGGGTGCGTACCAGATAATTTCAAGTTAGCAAACGTAACACCTATCTTTAAGAAAGGCGATAAAGGTGCGGCGGGAAATTATAGGCCAATCAGTTTAACGTCTGTTGTAGATAAGCTACTGGAATCAATAATTAGGGATCGTATAGTCGAACACTTAGAATTGCATAACTTAGTTAGAAATACGCAGCACGGTTTTAGGCGAAACAAATCTTGCTTAACTAATCTTTTAGAATTTTTTCAAAGCGTGGTTGACGTTTACGATAGTCATCGGGCGGTTGATGTAGTGTATTTAGATTTTCAAAAAGCGTTTGACACCGTACCGCACAAAAGACTCATTGAGAAAACTAAGGCTCATGGAATCAGGATGTAGTAATAATTGGATAGAAGAATGGTTGCGAGGTAGGAAACAGAGGGTGGTCGTTGATGGAGCAGAGTCGTGTTGGGCTAATGTAGCGAGTGGCGTTCCTCAGGGTTCTGTATTGGGCCCCTTGCTTTTTCTTATATATATTAACGATTTAGATGTCGGCCTAGTCAGTACAGTTTCAAAGTTTGCGGATGACACGAAGCTGGGTGGTAGGGCGATTAATGACGAAGATAGAGGTAAAATCCAGAATGATCTGAATAAATCGTTGATTGGTCAGTCACATGGCAAATGAGATTTAACGTCGATAAGTGCAAAATTTTGCATATACAGTAGGTTCGCGTAACGGTAATTTTGCGTATAGTATGTCAGGGAAAGAGTTGATAAGCGTAGAGCAGGAAAAAGATTTAGGAGTTATAGTCACTGGTGATTTAAAAGTAGCGAAACAAAGTACAGCAGCGGTCAATAAGCGATCCAATTTTGGAATCCGCCTATGCGCAAAGATATAGACAAATCGAAAGAGTTCAAAGACGAGCAACTAAGATGATTCCGTCGCTTAGGTCAAAGTCGTACGAGGATAGGCTTAAAGAGTTAAAATTGACTACACTCGAGACTAGAGGCTAAGGGGTGATCTAATCCAGGTTTTCAAAATTATGAATTGGTTCGATAACGTAGATATAGTTTTTTCGAAATATCTCAAATAATAGGACTAGAAATAACGGGTGTAAGTTGACAAGTAGAAGGTTCGAGACAGCAGTTGCCAAAAACTTTTTACGCATAGAATAGTAAATAGCTGGAATAGTTTGCCGGTAGAAGTAATTAGTAGCACGTCTATAAACATGTTTAAAAATCGATTAGACCATATGTTGATAGATTGGGTATAGTTTAAGGTAGTAAAAATAAGGGTTAGATAAGATAGATTTTGATTCACTTTTCATTAAAGATCACAATAACCAGACTGGAGGTCATAGTATGAAATTATTTAGGCCAAGATGTAGAACAAATTTAAGAAAACATAGTTTTACAAACAGAGTAATTAAGTTTTGGAACAGTCTGACAGAAGAAGTGGTGACTTCAGATACAATTGATTCTTTCAAAAGAAGGTTGGATAGTTTGATGTCTGCAAGGGACATCTGGTGATAGTTTTTAAGCCTTTTTATTTTATGAATGGTACTAGTTTATTTCATATATATTATGTACATTTAGGTGATAGATCCCACAGCTCAATACAAGTGTTGTGGGATATAGGGAGGCAGCATCTTGGGTTAGGGGATACTCTCTGTACCATTTACAAGTACCTAGTCAGGCCTCATTTAGAATATGCTGTTCAGTTTTGGTGCCCGTATTTGCCCGAGGATATTGATAGGTTAGAAAGGATTCAGCGTCGTGCCACGAAACTAATTCCGTCATTGCGCAACAAGTCTTATGAAGATAGAATTAAAGTGTTAGACTTGCATTCGCTCGAAACTAGGAGATTAAGGGGGAGTTTATTGAAGTTTTCAAAATCGTTAATAACATTGATAACGTAAATTTTGACAAACTGTTCACTTTCGATAATAGTAATACTCGTAATAACGGATTTAAGTTGCGTGGCAGACGTTTCATTACTAATATCGCTAAAAACTTCTTTACGTTTAAAGTAATTGATAAATGGAATAATCTTCCCGCGTCAGTCGTGAACTCTACCAGCGTTAAATAAATTGTCACACGTCAATTGGGAAAACGTAATGGGGAACTCCAATGCAAAACCTAATGTGGGAATCGTTTGAAACAGTATTTAGGACTATAAATGAGGAATGTGTACCTTACAAAATTAAGCGTGCGAAAGTAAATAACAAGCCCTTGTGGTTTACTTCTAGAGTAGGAGACATTATAAAGAGTAGAGATAGGGCTTATAGGCTACATAAGTGCGATAAAGACAATTTGTGGTTACGAAACAACTACATATCTCTAAGGCGTGAAGCGAAAAGTGTAATAAAAAAGTCCAAGCGCGAATTTGAAATCTCCATAGCTCGTGACGGTAAAGAAAACCCCAAGCGATTCTTTCAATACGTCAACAATAGAAATCCAGTAAAAATTGTCTTGGGGCCGTTGAAAAATGTTAACGGAGATCTAGTTTCTGAAAACAAGGAAATGGCTACCTTCCAAAACGAATTCTTTACGTCAGTTTTTACTATAGAAGATGTAACGAATATCCCTATGGTCATAGACATAATACCTTTTGATAATGGTAATATTTTGGATAATATTGTGGTTAGTGAAGGGGAGGTAATGCGCTATATTGATAAAATGAAAACGCGTAAATCACCGGGGCCGGATTCCATATATCCCATACAACTAAAAGAATTAAAAGATAGCATTGTTTTGCCGCTAACAAAGATTTTTAATGCGTCTATTTCTGAGGGGTGCGTACCAGATAATTTCAAGTTAGCAAACGTAACACCTATCTTTAAGAAAGGCGATAAAGGTGCGGCGGGAAATTATAGGCCAATCAGTTTAACGTCTGTTGTAGATAAGCTACTGGAATCAATAATTAGGGATCGTATAGTCGAACACTTAGAATTGCATAACTTAGTTAGAAATACGCAGCACGGTTTTAGGCGAAACAAATCTTGCTTAACTAATCTTTTAGAATTTTTTCAAAGCGTGGTTGACGTTTACGATAGTCATCGGGCGGTTGATGTAGTGTATTTAGATTTTCAAAAAGCGTTTGACACCGTACCGCACAAAAGACTCATTGAGAAAACTAAGGCTCATGGAATCAGGGATGTAGTAATAAATTGGATAGAAGAATGGTTGCGAGGTAGGAAACAGAGGGTGGTCGTTGATGGAGCAGAGTCGTGTTGGGCTAATGTAGCGAGTGGCGTTCCTCAGGGTTCTGTATTGGGCCCCTTGCTTTTTCTTATATATATTAACGATTTAGATGTCGGCCTAGTCAGTACAGTTTCAAAGTTTGCGGATGACACGAAGCTGGGTGGTAGGGCGATTAATGACGAAGATAGAGGTAAAATCCAGAATGATCTGAATAAAATCGTTGATTGGTCAGTCACATGGCAAATGAGATTTAACGTCGATAAGTGCAAAATTTTGCATATACAGTAGGTTCGCGTAACGGTAATTTTGCGTATAGTATGTCAGGGAAAGAGTTGATAAGCGTAGAGCAGGAAAAAGATTTAGGAGTTATAGTCACTGGTGATTTAAAAGTAGCGAAACAAAGTACAGCAGCGGTCAATAAGCGATCCAATTTTGGAATCCGCCTATGCGCAAAGATATAGACAAAATCGAAAGAGTTCAAAGACGAGCAACTAAGATGATTCCGTCGCTTAGGTCAAAGTCGTAC
The DNA here is from genome assembly GCA_023014485.1 of Bathynomus jamesi. Taxonomy (NCBI): domain Eukaryota; kingdom Metazoa; phylum Arthropoda; class Malacostraca; order Isopoda; family Cirolanidae; genus Bathynomus; species Bathynomus jamesi. The sequence continues at coordinate 12,727 of JAJOZX010012393.1, read as the reverse complement.
GAGGATAGGCTTAAAGAGTTAAAATTGACTACACTCGAGACTAGGAGGCTAAGGGTGATCTAATCCAGGTTTTCAAAATTATGAATTGGTTCGATAACGTAGATATAGTTTTTTCGAAATATCTCAATATAATAGGACTAGAAATAACGGGTGTAAGTTGACAAGTAGAAGGTTCGAGACAGCAGTTGCCAAAAACTTTTTACGCATAGAATAGTAAATAGCTGGAATAGTTTGCCGGTAGAAGTAATTAGTAGCACGTCTATAAACATGTTTAAAAATCGATTAGACGCATATGTTGATAGATTGGGTATAGTTTAAGGTAGTAAAAATAAGGGTTAGATAAGATAGATTTTGATTCACTTTTCATTAAAGATCACAATAACCAGACTAGAGGTCATAGTATGAAATTATTTAGGCCAAGATGTAGAACAAATTTAAGAAAACATAGTTTTACAAACAGAGTAATTAAGTTTTGGAACAGTCTGACAGAAGAAGTGGTGACTTCAGATACAATTGATTCTTTCAAAAGAAGGTTGGATAGTTTGATGTCTGCAAGGGACATCTGGTGATAGTTTTTAAGCCTTTTTATTTTATGAATGGTACTAGTTTATTTCATATATATTATGTACATTTAGGTGATAGATCCCACAGCTCAATACAAGTGTTGTGGGATATAGGGAGGCAGCATCTTGGGTTAGGGGATACTCTCTGTACCATTTACAAGTACCTAGTCAGGCCTCATTTAGAATATGCTGTTCAGTTTTGGTGCCCGTATTTGCCCGAGGATATTGATAGGTTAGAAAGGATTCAGCGTCGTGCCACGAAACTAATTCCGTCATTGCGCAACAAGTCTTATGAAGATAGAATTAAAGTGTTAGACTTGCATTCGCTCGAAACTAGGAGATTAAGGGGGAGTTTATTGAAGTTTTCAAAATCGTTAATAACATTGATAACGTAAATTTTGACAAACTGTTCACTTTCGATAATAGTAATACTCGTAATAACGGATTTAAGTTGCGTGGCAGACGTTTCATTACTAATATCGCTAAAAACTTCTTTACGTTTAAAGTAATTGATAAATGGAATAATCTTCCCGCGTCAGTCGTGAACTCTACCAGCGTTAAATAAATTGTCACACGTCAATTGGGAAAACGTAATGGGGAACTCCAATGCAAAACCTAATGTGGGAATCGTTTGAAACAGTATTTAGGACTATAAATGAGGAATGTGTACCTTACAAAATTAAGCGTGCGAAAGTAAATAACAAGCCCTTGTGGTTTACTTCTAGAGTAGGAGACATTATAAAGAGTAGAGATAGGGCTTATAGGCTACATAAGTGCGATAAAGACAATTTGTGGTTACGAAACAACTACATATCTCTAAGGCGTGAAGCGAAAAGTGTAATAAAAAAGTCCAAGCGCGAATTTGAAATCTCCATAGCTCGTGACGGTAAAGAAAACCCCAAGCGATTCTTTCAATACGTCAACAATAGAAATCCAGTAAAAATTGTCTTGGGGCCGTTGAAAAATGTTAACGGAGATCTAGTTTCTGAAAACAAGGAAATGGCTACCTTCCAAAACGAATTCTTTACGTCAGTTTTTACTATAGAAGATGTAACGAATATCCCTATGGTCATAGACATAATACCTTTTGATAATGGTAATATTTTGGATAATATTGTGGTTAGTGAAGGGGAGGTAATGCGCTATATTGATAAAATGAAAACGCGTAAATCACCGGGGCCGGATTCCATATATCCCATACAACTAAAAGAATTAAAAGATAGCATTGTTTTGCCGCTAACAAAGATTTTTAATGCGTCTATTTCTGAGGGGTGCGTACCAGATAATTTCAAGTTAGCAAACGTAACACCTATCTTTAAGAAAGGCGATAAAGGTGCGGCGGGAAATTATAGGCCAATCAGTTTAACGTCTGTTGTAGATAAGCTACTGGAATCAATAATTAGGGATCGTATAGTCGAACACTTAGAATTGCATAACTTAGTTAGAAATACGCAGCACGGTTTTAGGCGAAACAAATCTTGCTTAACTAATCTTTTAGAATTTTTTCAAAGCGTGGTTGACGTTTACGATAGTCATCGGGCGGTTGATGTAGTGTATTTAGATTTTCAAAAAGCGTTTGACACCGTACCGCACAAAAGACTCATTGAGAAAACTAAGGCTCATGGAATCAGGGATGTAGTAATAAATTGGATAGAAGAATGGTTGCGAGGTAGGAAACAGAGGGTGGTCGTTGATGGAGCAGAGTCGTGTTGGGCTAATGTAGCGAGTGGCGTTCCTCAGGGTTCTGTATTGGGCCCCTTGCTTTTTCTTATATATATTAACGATTTAGATGTCGGCCTAGTCAGTACAGTTTCAAAGTTTGCGGATGACACGAAGCTGGGTGGTAGGGCGATTAATGACGAAGATAGAGGTAAAATCCAGAATGATCTGAATAAAATCGTTGATTGGTCAGTCACATGGCAAATGAGATTTAACGTCGATAAGTGCAAAATTTTGCATATACAGTAGGTTCGCGTAACGGTAATTTTGCGTATAGTATGTCAGGGAAAGAGTTGATAAGCGTAGAGCAGGAAAAAGATTTAGGAGTTATAGTCACTGGTGATTTAAAAGTAGCGAAACAAAGTACAGCAGCGGTCAATAAGCGATCCAATTTTGGAATCCGCCTATGCGCAAAGATATAGACAAAATCGAAAGAGTTCAAAGACGAGCAACTAAGATGATTCCGTCGCTTAGGTCAAAGTCGTACGAGGATAGGCTTAAAGAGTTAAAATTGACTACACTCGAGACTAGGAGGCTAAGGGGTGATCTAATCCAGGTTTTCAAAATTATGAATTGGTTCGATAACGTAGATATAGTTTTTTCGAAATATCTCAATATAATAGGACTAGAAATAACGGGTGTAAGTTGACAAGTAGAAGGTTCGAGACAGCAGTTGCCAAAACTTTTTACGCATAGAATAGTAAATAGCTGGAATAGTTTGCCGGTAGAAGTAATTAGTAGCACGTCTATAAACATGTTTAAAAATCGATTAGACGCATATGTTGATAGATTGGGTATAGTTTAAGGTAGTAAAAATAAGGGTTAGATAAGATAGATTTTGATTCACTTTTCATTAAAGATCACAATAACCAGACTAGAGGTCATAGTATGAAATTATTTAGGCCAAGATGTAGAACAAATTTAAGAAAACATAGTTTTACAAACAGAGTAATTAAGTTTTGGAACAGTCTGACAGAAGAAGTGGTGACTTCAGATACAATTGATTCTTTCAAAAGAAGGTTGGATAGTTTGATGTCTGCAAGGGACATCTGGTGATAGTTTTTAAGCCTTTTTATTTTATGAATGGTACTAGTTTATTTCATATATATTATGTACATTTAGGTGATAGATCCCACAGCTCAATACAAGTGTTGTGGGATATAGGGAGGCAGCATCTTGGGTTAGGGGATACTCTCTGTCCTTACACACCCCATTTAAAGAGATTCCTCTGCCGAGCGGTGCACCCCCATAGTACTGTGAGGTATTGAAAAACTCATGATCTTCACTTTCCCCACAAACACCTTTAAATGGGAGACCCAAAATGGGTGCACACACATTTCTACAGTCTTTACAGCCACACCTACACTTTTCCTCCTAAGTATATATATTGTAATGTATATGGTTGTAAATTGTGACTTGGTCCGCAATTGATATGGACCGTGACTTATTTTTGGTTGGCAAGGTACTGGTATTGATGGATACCGTAATGAAATTGACTGGATTCTTTGGATCTGATATATTTGCATGTCAGTTATAAATAGATATAGAGTGTAACATATTTGTGGATAGTAGTCTATTGTAACTTGATCCTCTGGATCCAGAGATTCTATCTTTGGTTTTAAATTGATGATTGATTGGTTTTAAATTGATAATTGTTTGGTTTTGTAAAAATTGGTTGTTGCCAATGTACAGGCAGTTTTACATAATGGAGCCACCTCGATGGGCAAGAAGTGGCCCCTAGTGTGCCCACTATACAAATTTCTTATGTTCCTGTGTTCTTTGTGGTTCGGAACCCACGTAAAATTGTAGGTCCCCTCCGCCACCACGGAGGACATGCACAATACACAATTACAAGCACAGTTAGGTAGACCAGCCATAAGTGGATCCTAGGGTCTTTGTTGGTCTGAAACATTATAACATTATAACAATATGTTTAAGAACCGTTTAGAGAGGCATTTTAAAAATGGTGGTCGAGGATGAGTCTGTTGACGATTAATGCCAGCTTGTGACACGCCAGCGTGTGATGCCAGCAATAAAAAAAAAAATTAGACTGAAACGAACGTAGATGTAGCTCGTAGAGTAAACTAACCCACTTTTTGTTTAACTTTACCTACTTTTTTTTTCTTATCCTCTCCTTACTTGCATGTCTGTAACTCTCTTTACTTGCATGTCTGTAGTTTGCATGGTATGACTGTGAGTTAAGACTGTTTGCATGGTTTGTAAGCGTTCTTATTTTACTTCTTTTCATCTTTCACCCCTTTCCTATTCTCTCCGACTATTTTTCGACTTGTCGGCGGTTGCCGGCGGATGATGATGGTGAGTCTTTTTTCTCTTTTTCTGAATGAATGTTAACCCACGAGTGATAGGTGTTGCTACTTACTTAACCCCTTAATCTCTTTTCTTAACCCCCTACTCTTTCCTTTCTCTCGGGCTGACCTTAGAGTGGATCTTAGGGTCTTTGTTAGCCTTAGCTTCTGTAGATCAGTAGATTATACTGGAGCTGAGTTTGTTGAAGGGATGGCGCCAGACTGTATTGACTCTTTAGGGAGCTACCTGTTCCTAGACGATTCGCCATGTATAACATATATATATTATATATTATATATATATAATATATATATATATATATATATATATATATATATATATATATATATATGAGGGTTGTTCAAAAAGTAAGTTTGCAAGGTGTTTTGAAGAAAATGTTTTATTACAAGGCAAGTAATTATTACAAGTATTTCAACAACAACTTATTACTACTTTTCTGCACAATCACCAAACAGATTCAAACATTTGTCGTAGCGTGGGACAAGTTTTCCGATGCCGGTTGAGTAAAATGAAGGGTCCTTAGTTTTAAACCGTTTCGTCCGGCCGCTTCTGCATCAGGATTGTTTTGAAATTCTTTAGCTCCGAGGTGTTCCTTTAGGGCTGGAAACAAGTGGAAGTCGCTTGGTGCAACGTCAGGAGTGATGATCCATGCAGTGTGAGGGCGTGCATTGTCATGCAAGAACATCACACCTGCCGTAAGCAACCCGTGACGTTTTCTTCTGATAGCCGTGCGGAGTTGCTGTAAAGTTTCACAGTAAGAAGTGGCATTTATTGTTCTCCCTTTTTGCATGAATTCAACATGCAAAACGCCTTGATGGTCCCATAAAATCGTTGCCATCACCTTACCAACTGATGGTGTAATCCTGAACTTTTTGGTTTGTGGTGGATGTTGCTACTTTACAGTTTTTCCACACATGTCTAACAAAATATTGTACTACCAACAACATTATTGTACTGTGCATAATGCACCGGTAATTAACCTTGTAAACTTACTTTTTGAACAACCTTCATGTGTGTGTATATATATACACACACACACACACCTCGGTGGTGTAGTGATGCACTTCGGTGGTGTAGTGGTTAGCGTCGCTGACTACGAATCCATCGGACCCGGGTTCGAAACCCCTGGTGGGGCGTGGTTCGGGTTCCACGTTAAACTGTAGGTCTAAGGTGGAGTGAAAAGCTTGACCTTCGTCAGAATGAACAATTCGGGCGGAAGCTAACCAAAGGTTTTATATATATATATATATATATATATATATATATATGAGGCCTATATACTGTATTATATAATATATTATGGGATTGAACTCAGAATGGTCCCCTGAGGTTTTTTCATGATACACACAGACCGTGCATGGAACAAGAAACTAACACATCGGGCTAACATCATGAAAAAGAAAAAACTATAGTGTTTGTCATTTACCATTACTTATTCGGAGTATAGTGGATTTAATTTTCCCAGAAGAGTTCCTTGTTCCATGCACGGTCTGTGTGTATCATATATACAGGGCGTATATATATATATATATATATATATATATATATATATATATATATATATATAATCAATAATTACATATTTAATAGAGTATTTCCGCTATTTTCATCGTATTGCAAAAGAAATTTGCAAATGCTAATTGGATACAGCATATAGGGAAATTGCTTCATCTACATCAAACTTCAAACAATGCATCAAGTAACCTATGTATGATACTAGGATCAATTTTCATAATTTTAAACCACAAGATACATTTGGTTAGTTGATCTATGCGCACAATATAAGTAATTGGATTATTTTATGAGGTTAGTCTAAATTTTCTAAAACAATGAAAACAGATCCATGTACACTGATCCCTCGGTGCATTTTCCGAGATTTGATGTACAGTACAATAGATGGATGGATCATTTTCCCTTTATGCGTATGCTGTCCAGTTGTTTCTTTGGTGGAAAATGAACCAGAGAACGAAAACTGATTATAAATAATAGTAATAATAATAAAATTAAACTTTATTTAAATTCACAACCGCGACACATTTTACAAAATACAGGGTGTCCCAGAAGTCTGGACTCATAGGGGAAAATAAACATTATATTTTTAAAGTGAAACAAACACATTTCTAATGTCAGTTTTACATATTTTAGAAAAGAAAATACCCTGATGGTTCAGTATATCAATCAAGAGAGGGTACAACTGATATTGCTACATGTTTCCGGAAAAAGCCAGAGGGAGGCATGTTCGTGAAATAACTGACATGCCTCCCTCTGGCTTTTTCCCGAAACATGTAGCAACACCAGTTCCACCTTCTCTTGATTGGTATACTAAGTCATCAGGGTATTTTCTTTCCTGAAATATGTAAAACTGGCATTAGAAATGTGTTTGTTTCACTTTAAAAATATAATGTCTATTTTTTCTCTGAGTCCAGACTCCTGGAACACCCTGTACAGCCAATTTCAAACAAGAGATAAATAATATAATCATTACGCGATAACTAAATTTTAAGTGTGAGCACTGAGCAGTCTCTCTCATCCAAGTACAAAAGGCTTTTTGGTTAGAAACTACACACAGAGAAAACATTCTTCCCGCAACTTTCTGTACAAAGAAATTTTATCTTCTTTTGTCTCAAATTACGCAAAAAGAAGTTTTGATGACAATTTCTTCTCTTTAAAGAAGTTATTACAAAATTTTATTTTATCATCTGACAAGAAGCTTTCATAACCAAAGGGGATCTTTTCGGTTTGACGGCCGGCGGAAAAAAAAAACCCAGCTTTTTTATTTAGTTAATGTTTATTATATTTCAGAATAAGACATTTTAATTTAAAGAAATAAAAAGTAGTATCAAGAAAATAGTTGAAAAAGGAAAAAAATAAAAAATAAGACTACTAGCGGAAGCCCATAGTAGTATGGGTGAAAAATGGGAGAGTGCAGGAATGCTGCAATGTTGCAGAGATAAAGATCAATGTTGCAAAGGGGGTGGGTATATTGCACATGGGGTGGGGTATGTTGCAAGGGGGAGGGGTATGTAATGAAGGGGGAGGGGAATGTTGCAGGTGCAACAAGGGGTCATGAAACTTGGAGGCGGCGTTATCCCCCAAGAGAAATAGAGGAGAAGGCGAGAAAGGAAGAGAGGTGTTCACCTGGCAGGAGCCAAGTGCATATTAACACTTCAGCCGACCCGCCGCTGTTTTATTAGTTGTAAATCAGCCAGTTGGTTTAATCCGCCAGTTGGCTTAGAAGGCGTAAATGGCTTGTACAGGTTGAGTTGCCAGGTTGTGCTATTTTTTTAATTAAAGCATATATTATTGATTGTTGGCTTAGAAGGCGTAATTGGATTGATCAGGTTGAGTTGCCAGATTGTGCCATTTATTTAATTAATTCTTAACAGTTGGCTTAGAAAATCCGTCAGTTAGTTTAGAAGGCGTAACCAGCCATTTGGCATAATTGTTCACAACCAAAAGAATTAAATAAAACAACATTACATCATTCTGTTTATTAAATATTGAAATATATAGAAAATAAATATACATTGGAATCATAAAAAATATTAAAAATAATAATAGTTTAAGAAATATGAACGAGGAATATGTATATAATCAAAACGTATAGCCATCAATATAGCAGTACAGGAGAAATATATATGAAATTATATCATGGAAATATGTAGGAAATAAATATACATTGGAATGATAAAAAAATAAATAAAAAAATAAAAAAATACAAAACGTATAACCATCCATATAGCAGTACAGGAGAAATATATATATATATATATATATATATATATATATATATATATACATTATGTTAAATATTTGAAAATAATACATTCACCTTGTTTTACTACGCAATACACTAAACTCACACGTAATCGAGTCTACAATTACATCGTTATTGCTCTGCATTACGCAGTATACGCGGTTTAATAATATTTCACCGCTCAAGGTATAGGGAACTATACTCTATGAAGGCCTTCATATCGTTCAGTACTATTTTTGCCCACTTTACATCCGGTTGGCAAGTTATCTTTAAATACGCTAGAATACAATCAAAGCACGCACAAAGAGTTCATCGTTAGCCACAATCATCAAATACAAGTTTATAAACACGCCTTTCCAATCGAGGGTTTATTTCTACCGACCCGAGCTTTTCAATCGTGAACTCTTCTTCACACTGCATAGCGACAGTTGAAATAATCTTCTAAGTCGTTACGACAGCTGCTCATATAAAAAATAGTTCTTCAGGGTGAACGGTGTAGGTGAGCTCAGCCCTGTACTCAAGTGCTTTGTACCAAAGTCATGATATTTCAAAGAGTCTAAACTTTTTAAATAAACGTCCAGCTCTAGACCATTCTCACCTTGTTCAGCCTACACTCGGTAAACCCATCGAGCAGAGCGGTGTATGCGTATTCAAGAACCGTATCAAAATAAAGCATATCCATAACACGCGCGTCTAATATAGGCTTCAGCTTGCGGAATCCGACGATTTCAAACATTCTGTCGAGGATGAAACGGTTTCGCGTAGGGACAAGAGCGTTATTATCAGAAGCATTCTTCCACATCAGCCGTATATCAATGCATGGCCGATCGTTATTTATACACAACGTACAACAACGGCATATGAGGGGTGTCACTAATCTGCTCTCTTCTTGTACCTACACCTGTAGGAATTTTATAACGATCTTCACTCCACTTCTCAACTATCACGAAGATTCTATTCATCTCCTCGACACTTAAATAAACAACATTCCGTTTGTTTGTTTGTCTACAATCCGTTTCCAGTACATAGTTAACGACACCGGATTTACGCCTGAACACGCGCAACGACTTCGTCACGGACACATCGTACACGGCGTTGAGAATGCTGCTCAAAGGAAGTTCCATCGTATTCGAGGAGCGCACGTCCACTCGGTTCAAGCTCTGAGATAACTATGAGCCACATGCAACGCGTCGGCTCGACGGGAGGAGTGAGTCACACCATAAGCTAATGAAACGTGTACGGCGCTGTTCCAACATGAATCGTTGTATCCCATTATATTGGGCAGGTGTTTTGAGAAATTTTCCATCTGCGACACACGAAGTAATATCGGTTTTAATGTTTTATCACTCCCACTCCCCCGAATACGCACCAGACATTTTCCTTCAGGGTAATTTTCACGAACTAAACACATTTTATAACGGTTTTAATGTTTTAACCACTCGCATTTCCACAAACTAAACATCTTCACATTCCGGCGCACTATTTGAGAGGAACATATGCCCATATTTTTCCTTTTTGTTTAACAAGCGATACTCGTCTCTAAAGTCTGTTAAAAACTCACACAGGGCATTAGCCACAACCTCACTACAAACTTCGTCATGATATATATTAATATAGTGATAAAAATACTTAAGATTCTCCATGATGACGAGATTTACATTCTCAGTCGCAGGGCACGAGTACTCGGTATGATGCAACATGACATAATATCGCTTGTCACACCACTCATCAACAAGACTCACTATCCATATCCGTTGCTTCTCTTCTGCACGTGTTGTTTCTTTTACTTCACGGTATATGTAAGCTTTTATAAAGTTTAGTCCTACAACATAGTTCAATACATCACTTGTCCCACGAAATCCTACAATGCTCTCACCAGAATAGCCATAGAGTATTTGTACATCTTGCTCCTTCGCACGATTCAATGTAGCCTTAAAAGCATCAAAGGAGGGTGGAATAGGGAGTTTTTCAGTATCCACCACATCTTGACACTTTGCAGAATACCATTTCATAAACGTCGAACACGCAATATTATAGTCTATTTTCTGGGGAGAATACACGTCTGAGTCCAGGGCTTACTGCGATCAACTGAGCACGCAGGGAAGCCCAGGTAGTAGCATGACTCACGTTGCTGGTCTTACAGTGGGCGGAGCTTAGAACTTTCTCCTGTGTACACACACACACACACACACACACACACACACACAGGAGAAATTGAAACGCTAATTGAAACACGATTTATTTAATAAACGAAATATTCAAGGTGTATATATATTTATAAATATGTACAATAGTAATAAATAAGTTAACAATAGACACATCAAAGATTATATTCAAGGTGTGTATATATATTTACAAATACGTGTAATAAATAAGTTAACAATAGACACATCAAAGATTATGGTATCCAAAGGGTACGGTATCATAGGTACCAGGTACTGGTAACGTTTCCTATAGGTGTTACGGCACACCTTTGTACCCCTAAGTTCCTTCACGCCCCCCAGCTTCTGCGCCCGAAAATTGTGGGTGCCTACAGTTAGTTGGGGCGGCCGATCGCCCTCATCATCATCCAAGCACACTAGATCCTTCAACGATTCAAAGTTAACGACCCGCCGATTCGCATGGTTGAGCGTGATACCCTTTGCCTTCACGATATATTTCATATCCTCCCCCACCCTCACCCGTACCCCATAAGTTTTTGGCCTGTTGAGACAAAAGAGTCGGCGTATGCGGTGTCTCCATACTCATCCTTGATCTCATCAGTCAACTCACCGAGGAATTCACCAATAGGAGGCATGTATTCACCCTCCCTCTCTGTGAATATCACACTATCTGTATCAGCGTACAATACCCTCCGCCCAAGAGAATGCAATAAGCCCCAAAGTTTGATGCGTGCGTAGGCCGTTGTGAAGCTGGCTACAGGTATGTTTGTAACCCGTGAGGTATCTGTGGCCAATTCGGTATTGTTGTACTTTATTATGTAAGTATTACCTACATTCATGATCTCCATGACCTCTTTATCGGGAGCATTGGCATAATCCCAGACTTCACTATAACTTTGTCCGGTATTCTGTGCAAATTTTCCCCAAAGACTGTTTAGACACAACTTTGCACTAAAGCGCTTGCCAGGGTTCTTTACAATTTGGGAACGGTCAAGCTGTATACCTTCACGGTCACGGTAACGTTGAATATAGGCCGACTTTTCATCTTCGGTATCAACTCCTCGCGGATACCCTGATGCTTCGACCTTATCTTTCAAAAAAGCGTTTATATATGGCGTGAAAAGGTTGGGTAGCTTCTGAAACCTCCACACCTCATGTATCTTCAATATGCTGTAGCCATGGCGAACAGCTAGATCCAGCTCTGGACTTGTATATACACCTCTAATCTTACGCTGGTGGGTTGTATGGTCACAATCACCATTGTTCTCTTCTGCGCACTTCACGCACAAGGGAAACATGAGCTTGTGATCGATAACGGGTAAGATCGGCATCCATAAATCGCGAGGGGGAGTACGTCTACGAAAGAAAGGCCGAAATAGTACCCGTTCAAATTTGTTGAGAACTCCTCGATGGTGGGTAGGTCAGGTCCCACCAGTTTCTCAGGCGCACCTACGGGGTACGGATTGTTCTTCATCACGTAGGGGTATAAAGAACAGAAGTCGTAGTAATGGAGTTTCACACCCTCCGTAGGCGGAAAGTATAGCTTGAAGGGATTTGTACGCCCTCCGAACAAGCTATCACCGCATTTGAGAGGATCCAGCACCATTGAACGCTTGATCGTGTTTATTTCTTCACGGTACTGTCCGTCTGTCTCCATCCGTGCATCATACTCATGCTCCCACAAGACTTTGTGAGTGAACTGGGATCCTATAAGTTGATCGCGGGTGCGGGTCCACGCAAGACAGTCGGCAGGAGATCTACCGTGGATATCTCCTGCGATTCCACACTCAGGACGGGGGCATCCGTGCCACCAGCAACCGTTAAAGGAGTACACAGTCTTCTCACCAGTGACGGTTTTCACTTAGACCATCAACCCAAAAAACACGACCATTAACCTTAATGGGTACTTCACCCGTGTTGCGGGCATGCTTTATGTATACACCTGTCTGCTGCTGTAGGTGTATGAGCCAGTAAATAGCCTTGTGCCCATAACTGCGGGGATTGTTTCTGTGAATAATGGCTAAGGTGTCTTTAGGCATGAAGTTATTCTTGAACACCGTAAAACATAATGAGGCGATGGTGGTTGCGACTTGCAACGGATCGCATTTGAAACGGCCTATGTACATCCTTCTAAAGGCCTGGAAACATACTCTAAGCACGCGCACATCATTCACGCAATAACGCTCACATTCATCACT
>JAJOZX010012392.1:65000-107385 GCA_023014485.1 Bathynomus jamesi | reverse complement strand
TGCAAACATGAAAAAAGCTTTCAAGGTTCAATTTCCAGTAGAGGGTAATGAAGAGACAGCTTTTGAGGAGGACATTGAGGGGACCAGGAAGTGGAAGATGAGACACTTTGGGAGGAGCTGGACGAAGAAGATGAAGCTCATGTTGACGCTGCATTGAGAACAAGCTCAAGGCAGCGGATATCTTGCTTCGCCCACACACTTCAACTTGTGGTTCGTTACGGGTTAGCAGACATGAAAGTGTGTCAGCCGAGCGATCGCCAAAGTTACGAAGATCTCCACTCTCTTACACAAGAGTTCTGTTTTCAAAGAAAGGTGAGTAACGGTTTCAGAGCTGCCAACTACTATGGATTTTCCATATTTGTTGGTAAGGTTGGCAGTCTGCCTTTCAATTGTCTGGTGTGAGTGTGAATGGAAGACATTTAAAATGCCTTTCTTATTTCTAGGTTGAAGAAAAATTTGGAGATGGGCCCGAACCATACCTGCAGCAGTGGTACTCGCTGGAACTCAGTATACCACCAGCTTCGGTCACTGCTGGGATGAAGGAATGGACCTCAAGAAATTGGCTGAGGTGTGCCGATACCCAAGAGTTTGCTCATGCTCTTCTGATTCGTCACGAGTGGGGGCAGTTAACTGAGCTGCTGCAAAATTCTGGCAGCCATTCGCCGAAGCCATCAACTTGACTCAGGGTAAGAGTTTAGTGGCGCAAACATCTCCCTGAACAATCAATCAAATTTACAATGTATAAATAACTTGTCATTGATGGTGGTAATAGTTCAAAATCGTTCATCAATGTAAATTTGTTTTTGTTTACAGAGGGATCAGAGTGCCACAATAAGTCAAGTAGTTCCTGTTGTCCTTGATATAAACAGCCATTCCCGCAAGTGGATGATAATGCAAGGTTTTGTAAAACCCTGGTCACAGCTATACCACACTTACTTTGAAAAAACGTTTCAGAGGGGTGTTTATCAACTGTGGCATGGGACACGATCCAGGCAGTAGAAGCCATCAAGAGCCATTTATTGAAAAACTTTATCTTGTGGCTGCTGTCCTGGATCCACAGTACATGTTGCACGGGTTGATGCAGACGTGGTGTCATGGCTGTGTGCGAAAGAAGGTCGGAGAATGCCCACGAAATTCTGAAGAATACTCAAAAGTATGTGAGTTTATGATCAAGAGTGAAAGAGCAAGGGTTGAGAACAGGATCCAAAAAAATAGTTCAGAAACTTGTACAAATGTACAATAATTGAATAAACTTGCAAATTTAATTTTTCTGGACTGATTTCCTTTGCTTTATATTACAGAGATCGTCATAACAGAAGCGGAAAGGTTCTAATCGAATGACGGCGAAGAAGCTGGAGCCCTCTTTTACCACACCTGCAGCGAAGATGATGAAAGCCCTGCAAAAGTGCCCCGTTGTTGGCCAAAATAAAAGTATAAGGAGTCGCACAACGTCAAGGAGTCGGGGAAAAGGGGACTGTGTGCGAGTACAGCTTGAGAAATATCTGAGAGATGAAGAGCGGCATGGGATGGATTGCAGTGACATTTTGGAAGGAGAAAAGTGAGGGAACCCTCAAGTACCTTTCAAAAAAAATATTTTGTGTGTGCCAAACCAGCAGTGCTCCGGTGGAGCGTATTTTTAGCCGAGGAGGGATAATAATGCGACCACATCGGGCGAGGCTGTCTCCTCAGATGTTGGAGACTCTTATGTTTTTAAAATGTAATGAGCACATTCTTTGAAAAATAAATGTTAGAGTCATGTGTTTGTGTCAAGTCAATTTCGCAACCAAAAAAGTTGCTGCACAACTGCACTGCTCTTTTTATGTTTACATGCGTGTGTGTAATAACTGGCCTCGGCCTCGGACACTGTGGCCTCGACCTTGGGCCGGCCTCGAACACTGCGGCCTCGGCCTTGGTCTCGGCCTCGGACACTGCGGCCTCGGAGGTCGTGGCCTTGACTACAACACTGGTTCTAACATCATGAAAAAGAGAAAAACTATAGTGTTTGTCATTTACAATTTACTATTCGGATTATAGTGGATTTAATTTTCCTACAGTAGTTCCTTGTTCCATGCACGGTCTGTGTATAACAAAAATTTCTCAGGGAACCATTCTGAGTTGTATTTTTATATATATATATACTATATATATATATACACACGAAGGGATAGGAATGTAATGATTCCTCTACTGAAAACACTGATCATACCCAAATTGGAATACTGCTCGGTCCTAACATCCCCATATAAAAAAGAAGACGTTAGACAGCTAGAAGGGATTCAGAGAAGCTTTACAGCCAAGATCAAGGGGTGCAAAGAACTAAATTACTGGGAAAGGTTACGCGCACTAAACCTATATTCACTGGACAGGAGAAGAGAGACACACACCATTATTTACACTTGGAAAATACTGGAGAAACTAGTCCCTAATCTGAACCTTGAAACTCCCCAAACAACGGTGAAAAGTAGAAAAGGAAGACTGTGTCGTGTTCCCGAATTAAAGGCGAGACAGGAAACATCCTTAACCCTGAAAAAAAATAGTTTTGTTGTGAGAGGACCAAAACTGTTTAATCAACTGCCCAAAGACCTAAGAAACATGAATGGTGTTGCAGTAGACATCTTCAAAAGAAGATAAGACGCCTGGCTCAGAACAATAACCGATGAGCCGGGCGTACCTGGCTATGATGAGGTGGAGAGTACAAGAAATCAACTCACTACTTCACCAGGCCAACTCGAGAGGAGGGGCAACAAGCTTAACTTTCGTGAAATGAGGAATCATCACGCGGAACTTTTGAAAGGTTGAAAGGAAAGGTGTATGTATGTATATATATATATATTTTCTTCGGTTCATACGTTTCTGACCTTTATTTTCAAGAAGTTCTTGAGCCCAAATTTTGTATGGACCCAAAGAGAGAAACGCAAACATGTAACATCCGACCCACATCTGAAAACAAAACAACGATGAAACAATAAAAAAAGTTGGGTTTATTATTTTTTCATTGAAGGGAGAAGTGAATATATTTATCCCTTAGCTGATATCAGTAAATAATCAGAGCTCTTTTTTTTTAGACTGGATAAAATCGTCGGACATCAGCCAGAACAGATTAAAAAAGCCAGTACAAACTATTACGCTGGGTAACAAAATTTGAAAAATTTTCTGTTTATTGTGATTTTTCTGTCGTTTCTTAATGATTTCGGGGCGCTGATTCCAAAAATGATATTGGTTTTGCTCTTTCATCAACCGTTTCAAAAATATAGGTTATCACACTTTTCATATGGCAAAGTATATAAAGAAGGCTAACATAAATATTTTCTGAAAATAAAAACACTCTTGGAAACTAATGTTTATTGAGCCAAATTTGTTTGAAAAACCCAAAATGGTGCAAAGGATGTAATATATATCATGAGGAGAACCGATAAGAGAATAACAAGCCTCGTTATGCAGTGTGCGTTCCTTAAAAATGCACTGAAGAACGCGACTTCCGCGTATGAACATTCTTATCCTTTCTGATCAGCGACCATACGTAGTCTCCCATCATGGAAGCATCCCAATGGCCCTGGTACCTTTTCTCCATCGTTTGAATATCTTGATGGAATCTTTCGCCATGTTCTTCACTCACATCGCCCAGGTTATCACGAAAAAAGTCTAGATGTGAATGCAGATAATGTAATTTTAAAGACATACGGCACCCCATTTTGCCATAGCATTTAATCAAGTTTGACACTAACTCCTTATAGTTTGGTGCTTTATGGTTGCCTAAAAACCCACGAACCACATCACGGAAAGCACACCAAGCCTCTTTTTCGATCGGAGTCATCTTGGCTTCAAGGTTCTTTGAATTCAACAGCGCCTTGACTTGTGGTCCTACAAAGATGCCAACCTTGACTTTGGCCTCAGAGAGTTTAGGGAACATGACCCGAATCTGTTGGAAAACTTCCCCTCCAAAATCTAACGCAGTTACAAACTGCTTAATTAGACCCAACTTAATATGGAGAGGTGGTAGCAGAACTATGTCAGGCTTCACAAGAGGTTCCCTGAGTACATTGTACTTTCCTGGTTGCAGTCCTTCACGTGGAGGCCACTGAACTGTTTTATAGTGCTCAGTTGAAGCCCTGCTATCCCACAGGCAAAGAAAACATGAATATTTAGTAAACCCTCCTTGTAAACCTAACAGGAAACCAATCATTTTGAAATCACCACACACGTCCCAGTTATATTGTTCATACCTGATTTGAATGAGCAGTTGTTTGAAATTTTCATAGTCCTCTTTCATTTGAACAGAATGTGCAACTGGTATAGATGGATATTTGTTCCCATTGTGGAGTAGAACAGCTTTTAAACTCCGAGTTGAACTGTCAATAAACAGGCGCCACTCTGAGGTTATATGTGTCAACCCAATAGCTGTGAATAGACCATTAACCTCGCTGCAATAACAGAGAGAGCCATTGACATCGTAGAACCTTGCAAATTCTTCATGCCGCTTTCGATATACAGTGCTCTTGCAGTCTTCTCCAAGCAAATTGCACTCTTTGAGTCTGGAGGTCAGAAGCTCAGACCCTGATTTCGTCAGACCCAAATCTCTAATTAAGTAGTCCAATTCCCTCTGATTTGGAAAGTGAGGGTTTGTACTGAAATTTACTGTATATTCTTCATCATGACTGTCCTCACCAGCCGACATCTCAGATGAGCTAGCTGCATCCTCATTTTCAACCTGCAAAGCAAAGAAAAAAATATAGGCATAGCTATATATGTAGAAGAGCATCAGCACTAAGAAAAATCGACACATAATGACCCACAGTCTGTAAATACAGAAGGTAAAGTAATGGATAGATACCTAGATACCTGTTCTGGTGGATGTGGTATTGGAAGACCTTCGCCATGTGGTACAGAAGCTATGGACGACGCTATGCTTGGATACTGAAGAGTCTGCCTTCCTTTAACTTTCCTGTACTTAGAAACATCTACCATGCAGTAGTAGGGCGGGTCGTACTCAGGTGACAACATGAATCTGAAGGAAATCCTACCATCAGGTTGTGTCTAAGTTGTGTGTTTTTACATGGGGAATTCAAATATGAGCTTCTTTTTTGGATAGGATAACTCTAACCTACATCATTTTGTATTTCTAAATTGCCAATTTTACCCTTTTGAACCCCTTTATAATATATTAAAAGATATAAGGTAAATCATTTATATTGACAAGGCCAAATCAACTTTACATATATTTATTAATAGGTGAACTGCATGTATATCACTGGATATAATTACAAAGATCATTCTCCTGACATCTTGAACTTTGCCAGGTTGCACAAATCCTGCTTTGACTCAGACTTGGACATCAGCTTCCTGCTGGTCTCCTGAGCCCTCATCCCTCCATCCCTCTTTTCCTGTGAGAAGTACTTAGCAGAAGCCTCAGTCACCATTTTAACAACCCTCTCAATGCTTTGTGTGTGGCAAGGCCAGTTGCGCACCTCCATGGGGGTGTTGATGAAGTTTTTCACCTCTGAGGTGCTTAGAGAGCAGGTGAGAGGTGGCTCTGACACACCTTCTGACCAGCTGATCAAGTCACCGATGCTGGAAGCATCACAATTGATGTCAGGTGTCCTTCTGCTCCTAACAGAGGAGTCCCCCAGTTGAGTGTCCGGGTCCCCCTCTCCCCTGATGGCCAGGATTCTCTCCACCCCTTCAATCCTCTCCTTCTGATCCTCAGAGCAGAGTAGTGTTTGGAGGATGACTTCACTGTGGGCATACCAAGCAGATCTTCTCACAGTTGGCATCACAATATCCAGCACCTCCTTTCTCTGGGACTTGAGGCAGTCCAGCTGAAAGAGGATGTGCCTAGGCCCTTCGATCCAGGAGTGCTTGACCTTCACGTTGAACCAACATGGGTAATACACTCCAATGATGAATTCCACAATGAATTGCAGAATCTTCAGGTTCTTTCCTTTAAGTCCGTGCTTTGACACCCAGAGCCTGAGAAGTCTGTTCGCTGTGGTGAGCCAGCGGCTGCGGTTTACTGGTCCTATCTCTAACAGAGCCAGCCCTGCAGGAAGTAGTCCATCCCTGACTGCACAGACAATTTTATAGCCACAGTATTGATCAGTTGAGAGATCTTGAATGACCTTGTCAGGAAGCTTGATCAGTGGAGGGCCAACAGAGATTCGGGTGAAGTTTGGATTGATATCAAAGTCTGTAGCAGAATCAAGGAGCTTTCCTATTGGCCCGGATAATTTTTTGTCTGACAGAGTAGGGCCATCAAGGTCAACAATGAGATGGCGCAGGGGAAGTTCAACAGTGTGCAGGTTGCACACCAACCAGACCAGCTTTCTCCCCAGGTGCAGCTCCAGCTTCCGCACTACTCCAGCTTTCACACCAGTGTTGACATTTGTTGAGTCTCCTCCAATGGCCAACAAGGTCTTATCATAACCCCTCTCTTTCAGCCAGGCAAACAGGACCTTAGCAATCTTCTCCGCATGTGACTCTTCTTTAGTTGCTTTCTCTGGGGTAAAGTGGAACAGATAGTAGCTGCCAGGCTCACTAACAACACTATAGTGTTCTTCCTTGATCTTTGGGGGAAAAGATTGGTCACTGCCCTCAGCTTCCATCATCACATTGGTCAGGTCAATCTGCCCAAAACGTTTTAGAATGTTCTGAAACGTTACATTCTAGCCTCTGAGAAAGGTGGCTCAGAAAATGGCCTTATGCGCGCCAGAAAACCGTCAAAATATTTCATATACCAAACTGTATGATAATTACAATTAAGTGGAATGGCACACCTTTTTATTTGGGTATTTAAATATTATTATTATTATATGAATTACATTATATGTGTTTATATGAATTAGTTAGAACAATGCTCTATGAGAGATAACGTGAGCAGCCATGATAGAAAACGTGAGAAGACATATTCTGGGGTAACTACAATAGTAAAATAATCAACAATTTAATAATAATCAACTGCAAAATGATGTAGGTTAGGGTTATCAGAATTAAATATTTTCTTCAGAATTGTGTTCTATACACCAAAATATGTCATTTGAACACCCCTCTCCATTGATTTAAAAAAAATGCATAGTATGACCCGCCCTAATGCAGTAGTAGCAATCGTCGTGGTGGCTCTTTGGTTCTCTCCATATTCTGGGTACCGCAAAGAGCACTGCCTTGCGTACTCCCCGCAGCCACCCTTCAAGTGTGGAGCGGCAGCTTCCACAGATCACATGAGGTGCCCAGGGCTTATCTTGGTCACCCATAGGCATACCAAAATAGAGCCGATACGCGATCCAGAACTTGGTGCCTTTCACAATCTTGTGCGATACTTGCTTGGGGCCTATGTAATACCCACAAACGTAGCAGAATATATCCGGGGAGTGTTTACAAGCTCTAGTTGCCATTCTCTTTCCCAAACTGTACTACATTAATCATAACCTGCAGATATAGAGAGAAGAGTTATTAAATCTGCAACAGATTACAGATTCCAGAAAAAAGATGTATTCACAACATTGAAATAATGTTCGCAATAAAAAAGGATCGATAACACTCAAATCGTCAGCACAGAGAAGCACAGAAACACAGTACCTCAGTGCTGGTAACCATCAGACAAACAACCTGCTTTCTTTGTGTGCTCACACTTACTGACTTCTCAGACTCTGCGCTCTTCTTTATATAGCACAGTGGAAGTTTCGGGCAATTTCTAGAGCAAGAAACTGTCAACGAACATCCGGATTGTTCTCAACAATCCCTGATTATTCTGATATTGCTGCGCCCATAATAACATTATACTGGTAAAACATGAAAAATGGATTATCTCTGAAACCATTGATGATACACACAAACCAAGGCCAGATTTGGACTCAGCGCCCACAAATGCGTATAAAAACATAAAAAATTCTATATAAACAGAATCAGTGTTACACAGTGTTATTAACATAATAAGTCCTGGGGATCTTAAAATATAAAAATAAGCTCCATTAATTTAGAAAAAAAATCATAATTGGTTTAGGAGATAACACCAACTGACTATGGATAAGTCATATCACGGAGCCAACCTTAATCTAATCTAAGTCAGCCTAAAGTATATTTGCAGTTTGTATGACACTTTTAACAAAAATCTTTTGGCAATTAAAAAAGTACAATTCATCGGTTATTTAGTAAATTTAATAAACCATTCACCATTCTTGGGAGATAACTCGGATTTACAATATAATATTTCGTATCGATGGTAATTTTCCAAAACTTCGTCACCACCACCTCCCTTCCCACCCCCTTAACCCCCAGGATTTTTATTATTTTCTATAATTTTCACTTTTAATTCGTGTTGGTATATAATCTTACAAAAAATTACAATCTACTTCCGTTTCTTTCCCATTGTAACAATTAAAGTGTTTGAAACGATCATAAACATTTCATACATTGGACATTAATCACATTTTGCTTCTGTAAATTATGGTTTTACTACTTAAGATGTTTTGGAATAATACCATCGGTATCTGTAATAAAATTATAACTACAATACCATTAGTAATATTACATATAAAATTAATTGTGAAATTGCACTTTGGGTTTCCTTACTATATATATATATATATATATATATATATATATATATATATATATATATATATATATATATATAGTAATGATTTCAGCGTAAAATATCCTTGGCCTACCTTACCATGTTAATTTTCAATATCTTCCGACTTTACTTAAAGCAATTGGTATCAACGTAGTCTTTATGAATAATAATACTGTCAAATCACGCCTAATAAAGAATAGCCCAGATAATGCGGTTGGCTGTGTATTCGATCGGATATACACAATGTAACTCAGTATATATAGGCCAAACGGGAAAAACGTTAGATATTAGGGTAGAACAGCATAAATATGCGTGAAGAACAACAAATAATTCTAATGCATTGTTAGTAGTATCACCGCAAAATGGTAGAGTGCAATTGTAATTGCAATGTTGATCAGTGTTGCAAAGGGGAGGGGATATGCAACAAGAGGAGTGGGAGTAACCCCCCAAGTTGCATGAAGGGGATAGGGGGAACCCCCAAGTTGCATGAAGGGGGAGCTTTGGGGGAAGAAGGGAGGATGACCCCCTCAAAGGGGTGGCCCTGACATCTTTGGGGGAGAAGTTGGGCCGGCCTCACCCCTCCGAAAGGGATATACCTAACCTAAGAGAGAGAAAGGAGGAGGAGAGTCTTTGGAGGAGAAGGTGGGATGGCCTCACCCCCCAAAGGGGTATCTTAACCTAAGAAGGTAAACATTAACCTAAGAAGGAGAAGAGAACACATGTTTTCACCTGGACCACTAAGCACATAATGCGAGCTCAGGGTACCAAAATCTGTTATATAGAAGGTCAGGAGTTGACAGAGAGCACTATTTATTTATACTGTGTGACCACAAAAATTGTCCCTGTTTTTAATCGCTTATTACTCAGTCATTATTGCAGCTTCACAAGTGAAATAAAAAGCATTCGAAAGAGAACATTTTAAAGTTTTAATTTATTCTACATGTGTTCAAAGTGACGTCCCTGGACATTCTTGCCTGAATACTTTGTCCCTGACAAATCCCCAGAGAAAAAAGTCCATAGGTGATAGATCGGGAGATCTTGCGGGCCAGGGAAACTGCGAGCGATGAGAAATGAATCTTTGTTCAAAAAATCTTGTTAAACATTCCAGTGATTGCTATTTGTGGGCTGTTGCTCCGTCTTGCTGAAACCACTTGTTACTGCAGTTTTCTTGTTCAAAAACGTGTTCAGCATTTCTACATATCTTTCTGAAGTTACTGAAAGCGGTCTCCTTGTCTCTGGGTCCTCAAAAAAGTAAGGACCATAAACCTTGCTGCTACTCAAACCACACCAGACAGTAACTTTTGGTGAGTGCAGAGGTTTCTCCAAGTGTATATTTGGCTTGTTTTGTGACCAACACCGGTAATTCTGTCTGTTGATGAACCCATTGAGATAGATGTGGCATTCATCACTGAATATTATGTCACTTAATCTTATCTGGTTTTGTTCAATTATTGTTTCAATGCGTTCACAAAACATCAAACGACGCTGGTAGTCTTGTTCGCTAAGCTGTTGCAAACACATAATTTTGAATGACTTCATTCTCAAATCGAACGTGATTATTTTCCGAATGCTCTCCCGTTTGATTCCTGTCACAGCTGATAGTCGTCTCACAGATTTCTTGTTGTCCGTTTCAAGCTGATTTGCGACTGAATCAATGTTTTCAGCGGTTCGCACACCTTTGCTGCGCCCAGAGTTGCCTTTATGCATGTTCTTGATTGAGCCGTGATGTTTCCATTTTGCGAAAATCCTGCGAATCGTTTTAGGATCTATGGTCCTTTGCTGACAGGAATTGTCGTCTGAAAGACCGTTGGGTGGCAACTACCGAGCCATGTTTGATCATCTCTTCTGCGATGAAAACACGTTGCATGTCCGACAAATAACCCATGATTGTGGTGGATAAAACTGTCATTTTTTTATAAGTATTGATTTCGTATCCAGGATATCGAAAAAATTAAATAAAACTTTAAAATGTTCTCTTTCGAATGCTTTTTATTTCATTCGTGAAGCTGCAATAATGACTGAGTAATAAGCGATTAAAAACAGGGACAATTTTTGTGGTCACACGGTATATGGAGGGTTGCCAGATGTTTTATTTATTTATTTATTAAAGGTAAGAGAGAGATGCTCTCAATGCTTAGAGGGGTTGCCAGATAGTATTATATAATTTAATTATTTATTTATTAAATGCAAGAGAGATATATATATTCTCACTAATTTTAAATTTATTCACGAAACTAAGAGAAGCACTATTTACGGATAAAGCAAATTTTCTTTAGGAACATTATTGAATTAAACATGTCCCCAATAATACACTGATTATCTTTCTAAACACTTCATTTAATTTGTACAAAAAGCAATTCACTTCCAAAAGAATTTCAGTCTTAATGTACCCATTCTCTCGCCCTTCAATCGTACCACAGAGGTGTTGGGGAATGTGTGTGGTGTGTGTGCGCGCACGAGACTATAATTAAACGAATTAAAATAAACTAAATTTGTTAACAAAGAAAAGTCCCGAAAACATATGGTACAGACATTTGGAACACACATTCGAAAAATAAGTTACAACTGTGACAGAAAATTAAATATACATTCATATTAGCTCAGAAGTCTATACACACCTTATACGATATATATATATATATATATATATATATATATATATATATATATATATGTTATACACAAGCCACTCGAGTTCCCATAATACCCCATGTTTTATCTTCAATATTTAAAACAGCCCTTGAGATAAACCTCGAGTGTCATCGACTCGTGCGACGCTCCTCCCCCACTTTTTTCTTTGTTCTTAAATGCTTTCCTCAGCGCGTTTTGGACTCGTAAGAGGGATGGAGCACGAAAACAGAAGCGGACCCGTTAGAATAGATCTGGCGCTTCGTCGGGAGAGAGTGAAAGGCCGGGTAGTGCTTGGTGATTCTCCGAGTAGGCCTTTGAGAGAGTTTGCTCGTTAAAGACTAAATTTGAGAGAATATTGAGATTTTGAGGTTTTGAGTTTATGAGGTTTTGAGTTTATGAGGAAATGTTGAGAGCCGTTAGCCTAAACTACTGCGATAATGTAGTGGGTGGGCAACGATAGAACTTAAATTATTTAATTAATGTTAAGACTAGTTTAAGAAAAAACCTGAACTTGACCGTACTATATTTCAAATTCGAGACTGAACTTGTAACCAAATGTGACTTAAATTTATTGATTAAAAGCTATTCAGACCAACTATTTCATTCTCAAATACACACTAAAATCGGGGATACAGAAGTAAGCGGAAGATAAAGAATTCACGCAGAGGGTCACTAACTTAAAGAAAGATCTATTATAACAACTTCAATTTACTCATCGAGCATTTACAGTGACCTTCGAGAATAAACAATTTGTAATAAGGATCCGTTTCCCCTGACAACGGACATTTTTTATTCTTTATTACGAACTGGTGAAGAAGTAGGGGATAAACTGGATTTTTTATTACATATATATATATATATATATATGATACACACAGACCGTGCATGGAACGAGGAACTCTTCTGGAATAATTAAATCCACTATAGTCCGAATAAGTAATGGTAAATGACAAATACCATAGTTTTTCTTTTTCATGATGCAAGCCCGACGTGGGCAACGGGTCTCTCGCAAAGAGGTCCCATAAATATAGCTTCCCTCACCAGCTATCTGCACAGCAGACAGGATCCAGCTTTGGGACATGGATAAACCCTAGATCCATGTCCCAAAGCTGGATCCTGTCTGCTGTGCAGATAGCTGGTGAGGGAAGCTATATTTATGGGACCTCTTTGCGAGAGACCCGTTGCCCACGTCGGGCTTGCATCATGAAAAAGAAAAACTATGGTATTTGTCATTTACCATTACTTATTCGGACTATAGTGGATTTAATTATCCCAGAAGAGTTCCTTGTTCCATGCACGGTCTGTGTGTATCATAAAAAACTCAGGGAACCATAAATATTGTTACGGCTAACGTAAATTTTCTTTAGGAACATTACTGAATTAAACATGTCCCCAATAATACACTGATTATCTTTCTAAACACTTTATTAAGATCTGTACAATAACTAATAAATCAAAAAGCAATTCACTTCCAAAAGAATTTCAGTCTTAACCGTACCACAGAGGAGGTGTTGGGGAATGTGTGCGGTGGGTGTGTGTACGTGTGCACGAGAGAGATGATAATTAAATGAATTAAAATACAAACAAAAATTTATCAAAAGAAACCAGTATTAAGATCTGTTATATACAGGGTGGGCGGAAAGTAGCTCCCTATTTTGGATTGGTAAAAAAATACGTATATTATCCATTTATTTCAGAAGAAATAATATGAAAAGGTAGGCATACATGGTAGGTTTTCTCTAAAATTCAATGTGGGCTCCAACTCTTTCCACCAGCTTCTGGAGCCGCCCAGGAATGGCGTCCACTGACTTTAGCAGGAACTCCGGCGGGATGGAGGACATGACTTCCCGAATTCGGTCCTCCAGTTCTTCCAATGTCCTCGGTTTGGTGCGGTAGACTTCTTCCTTTACCCACCCCCAAAGAAAGAAGTCGCACGGTGTCAAGTTGGGGCTCCTGGCTGGCCATTGATGTGGACCACGACGACCCATCCAACGCCCAGGGAAGTGGGCATCCAGCCACTCACGGACAACAAGAGCGAAGTGCGGAGGGGCGCCATCTTGCATAAATATCAGATCGTCGATGTTCTCCCATGTGCTGACAACCGGCCAGACCTCGTTTCGCAACATAGCAAGGTACCGCTCAGCATTCATGGTGTTGCGCAGAAGGAACGGGCCCACAACCTGATCTGAGGTCATACCACACCACACCGTTACACTGAACCGATTCTGCCGTTTTTCAGCGGTAACCGTGCGACTTCTTTCTTTGGGGTGGGTAAAGGAAGAAGTCTACCGCACCAAACCGAGGACATTGGAAGAACTGGAGGACCGAATTCGGGAAGTCATGTCCTCCATCCCGCCGGAGTTCCTGCTAAAGTCAGTGGACGCCATTCCTGGGCGGCTCCAGAAGCTGGTGGAAAGAGTTGGAGCCCACATTGAATTTTAGAGAAAACCTACCATGTATGCCTACCTTTTCATATTATTTCTTCTGAAATAAATGGATAATATACGTATTTTTTTACCAATCCAAAATAGGGAGCTACTTTCCGCCCACCCTGTACATCAGCGGCCTTAATATTGAAAGACGTACATGCACGTTACTTTCTCTTAGATGTGTACGTACGTAAAAAGGGTTTCTCCTTTCCTTTTGAATAAAAAAGTGTGTACATGTGCGCGTATTCGAGCTGACCTACATCACAAACGCGTAGTTGTTAGCCGGAGGCGATACCAACAGACACATCGGAATGCTAACGATTCCGTCTGTCCCACTTCATATCTGAAGTTTCAAATGCATCTTGTTTCTACTATATATATATATATATTATATATATATATATATATATATATAGTGAAATTTTATTCTGAACCCATTTCTTTTTATATATATGGGACTATAAATAAATTGAATGACATAATTGACAGCTAAAATATGCAGGACACATGTACATTTAATGTTGCAACTCATCACTTCTATGTCTGACTCTGGCGGTGAGGCTCTGGTTCACTCCAGCATGCTGGCTCCTGGGTTGGGCGGGTACTCGCCATGTTACTGAACAACGAAAAAGCTATTTCTACGTTATCGAACCCATGTCTCGAGTGTAGTCAATTTTAACTCCTTAAGCCTATTCTCGAACGAGTTTGACCTAAGTGACGGAATCATCTTAGTTGCTCATGTTTGAACTCTTTCGATTTATTTCTTTTTATTTCATATGAAGTTGTAACTGTTGGAAATCAGACAAAAAAATATAGGTGTTACGAAAGAGGATAAATAATCACCGCACAAAATATCCTCTTTCTCTTCGTCTATAAAAATCTTATAAAACACATTCTTTTATAAAAACTTTGATTTTTACCGACATTTGGTGTATCACTAATCTGTTCTCTTTTTGTTTTGTACCTACACCTGCAGGTAATTTTCGTACATTTTTTTTTCGTTCCGCTTAACGTTCCTTGCTTTCTCTTTTATAGATTTTTCATCATTTTAGCCACGCTCTAACACAGCTTCCTATTGATCAGCGAAGTTAAGCGACATAAGGTCTGGGTAGTAGTTGGATGGGAGACCGTGTCCAGATGATGTAGCGACCCATGATTCGGATTCCATAACCAATGTAACAACCTAACCTAACCCATGTCCAAAATGGGAAAGCTGAGGATGAAGCTATGAGTAGTATGAGGGCAAAGACACCGACAATATAAATCTCTTTTTTTATTTTAAATTCACGAATACTTCCAATTTGTTATACTTCACTTAGAAATTAAATTTCTAAAAAACATAAAAAATTACTAATTAAATGCATAATATACAATATTTAGTATATTTCGCATGCTTTGTGGCCTCATTCTAACAGCTCCCCGTTGGATCAGCGATATTAAACAAAGTTAGGTCTGGGTAGTAGTTCTACAGATCTACAGAAGCTAAGGCTAACAAAGACCCTAAGATCCACTCAAAGGTTAGCCCGAGAGAAAGGAAAGAATAGGGGGTTAAGAGAAGAGAATAAGGGGTTAAGTAAATAGCAACACCAATCACTCGTGAGTTAACATTCATTCAGGAAAAGAGACAAAAAAGACACCATCATCATCCTCCGGCCACTGCCGACAAGTCGGAGAGAATAGGAGAGGGGTGAAAGATAAAAAGAAGTAAAATAAGAATGCTTACAAACCGTGCAAACACAGTCTTAACTCACTGTCATAACATGCAAACTACAGACATGCAAGTAAAGAGTTACAGACATGCAAGTAAGGAGAGGATAAGAAAAAAAAAGAAGTAGGTAAAGTTAAACAAAAAGTGGGTTAGTTTACGCTACGAGCTACATCTACGTTCGAGTTAGTCTAATTTTTTTTTTTTTTGCTGGCATATCACACGCTGGCATGTCACAAGCTGGCATTATCGTCAACAGACTCATCCTCGACCACCACCACCAGAGCTCCTGTTGCTAATTGTTTTTTTTATATTTTAAACAACGTTAATACTTTTAAAATGCCTATCTAAACGGTTCTTAAACATATTAACGCTGGTAGAGTTCACGACGGGCGCAGAAAGATTATTCCATTTATCAATTACTTCAAACGTAAAGAAGTTTTTAACGATATTAGTAATGAAACGTCTGCCACGCAACTTAAATCCGTTATTATGAGTATTGCTATTATCGAAAGTGAACAGTTTGTCAAAATTTAAGTTATCGATGTTATTAACGATTTTGAAAACTTCAATAAGCTCCCCCCTTAATCTCCTAGTTTCGAGTGAATGCAAGTCTAACTCTTTAATCCTATTTTCCTAAGGCTTGCTGCGCAATGACGGAATTAGTTTCGTGGCACGACGCTGAACCCTTTCTAACCTATCAATATCCTCACGCAAATACGGGCACCAAAACTGAACGGTATATTCTAAAGGGAGACGGCACTTCCGTCTAAAGCAGTTTAGTCTAAAGCACATTCGTCTAAAAGCACTTTCGTCTAAAAGCACTTTCGTCTAAAAGCACTTTCGTCTAAAAGCACTTTCGTCTAAAAGCACTTTCGTCTAAAAGCACTTTCGTCTAAAAGCACTTTCGTCTAAAAGCACTTTCGTCTAAAAGCACTTTCGTCTAAAAGCACTTTCGTCTAAAAGCACTTTCGTCTAAAAGCACTTTCGTCTAAAAGCACTTTCGTCTAAAAGCACTTTCGTCTAAAAGCACTTTCGTCTAAAAGCACTTTCGTCTTAAAGCACTTTCGTCTTAAAGCACTTTCGTCTTAAAGCACTTTCGTCTTAAAGCACTTTCGTCTTAAAGCACTTTCGTCTTAAAGCACTTTCGTCTTAAAGCACTTTCGTCTTAAAGCACTTTCGTCTTAAAGCACTTTCGTCTTAAAGCACTTTCGTCTTAAAGCACTTTCGTCTTAAAGCACTTTTGTCTTAAAGCACTTTTGTCTAAAACCCTTTAAACTGCGAAGCTTCCAAAAGAAGCCGGCCTGGTCCGAAAAAATGAACCAGCCAAACAACAAACCAACAACAATACATAACCTAAATTATACACACTTAAAGTTTGTAAGCCAGTCCTCGTTTGCTGCTGTTTACGACGTTCTATTTGTTACTTCTGTTTTAATTCAAGCCCTAATGGAACAGGAGATAAACTTTGTTAAAACAAAACGTTGTAAAGACAAACTGTGCCACGGCGGATATTATTATACGAAAAATAATGCTACTACAAATGTTACTTATTGGCGTTGCGAACATCGTAGTTGTCCAAGCCGGCTTGTTTTAAGCAAAAATTTAAAAGTAATGTCAAGTTCTGAGCATAACCACGCAGGAAGTGTCGCAAGAATTGATGTGTTGAAAGCACAAGAGAAATTTCGAGAAAAAGCGAACTCCACATCAGAAGCTCCTGCTGCTATTATTGCCGAAATAGTTAGTGAGCTACCAGGATCAGCCTTACCGTTGCTTCCTAGTACGTCAAACATAAAACGTATTATCCGGAAAGAAAGAAATCGGCAATTACCTAAACTTCCGACCACGTTAGCCGAGATAGATGTTCAAGGTCGATTTACCACTACAATAGGAGGAGACCAATGGCTAATTCATGATAGTGGGCCAGATGATCCAGAGAGAATGTTGCTATTTTCATCGCCTTCATCCCTGAAACAGTTATCCATATGTTCGCATTGGTATGCAGATGGCACTTTTGAAACGTGCCCAAACAGTTTTTATCAAATTTACACAATACATGGGGAAAGTTATGGCGAAATACATCCTCTAGCATTCATGTTCTTGCCAGGAAAATCAGAAGAACTTTACGTTAAAATGTTGCATGCGCTGGTTGAATGCATGGAATATCACGAGTTTCAAGCTGAAATTACGAATGTAAGCATCGACTTTAAATTGGCTGCTCGTAATGCATTTGTACGTGTTTTTGGAGATATTCAAGTAAATTATTGCTTGTTTCATTTTTGCCAGAATACTTGGAGGAAAATTCAACATTTAGAACTAACAACACTTTATAATAGCAATCCAGAATTTTCATTGTTCTGCCGAATAGTGAATGCGTTGGCATTTCTGCCTGTCGACGACGTATCTCAGGGACTAGAACAACTGCAGCAAAGTGCACCACAAGAAGCGTTGCCTCTCCTTCACTATGTAGAGGAAATTTATGTGTTAGGAAAACTTCGAAGAAACGGTAGACGATCAAAACCATTATTTCCTCCATCTGAATGGAACGTTTACGAACTCACACTCCAAGGTCGTGCTCGCACAAACAACTCTGTAGAAGCCTGGCATAGGCGATTTGGCGTTCTAGTTAGAGCTAACTCTAATTTTTATCATGTGCTTGATGCACTACGAAGGGAAGAAAGAATTATAGAAGCTAGAGTTGCACAACTCCGCGCTGGAGCAGTTACTAATAGAAAAAATTCCAAAGCTGTAATCAGGGAACAAAGAATACGTACGGTTGTCGCAGACTATCGAAACAGATCGATAGAAGACTTACCTTCGTGGTATTGCGCATACCCTTGATTATAATTAAGTAAAATCCTTCTAATAGCTTATAATTTTAGTTTTCGTTTATACTTTTACAACATTCATTACGATTTTAATTCGCGAAAATAAATGCTTTTAATGATATTTCTTTTTTTCTCCCTTTTATTATGAATAATTTAAATGATTTTGAAAAGTGATTGTAGACGAAGGTGCTTTAAGACGGAAGTGCTTTAAGACGGAAGTGCTTTTAGACAAAAGTGCTTTTAGACAAAAGTGTTTTTAGACATAAGTGGTATTGCGCATACCCTTGATTATAATTAAGTAAAATCCTTCTAATAGCTTATAATTTTAGTTTTTGTTTATACTTTTACAACATTCATTACGATTTTAATTCGCGAAAATAAATGTTTTTAATGGTATTTCTTTTTTTTCTCCCTTTTATTATGAATAATTTAAATGATTTTGAAAAGTGATTGTAGACGAAGGTGCTTTAAGACGGAAGTGCTTTTAGACAAAAGTGCTTTTAGACAAAAGTGCTTTTAGACAAAAGTGTTTTTAGACATAAGCGCTTTAGACTAAACTGCGTTAGACGAAAGTGTTTTAGACGAAAGTACCTCGATCCATTTTAAATGAGGCCTGACTAGGGACTTGTAAAGGGGCAATATAATATCCTTCGATTTAAATTTGAAATTACGCGCTATGAAGCCTAACATCCTATTAGCTTTTGCGCAAGACTCCAGGCACTGGTTCCTAACTTTTAAATCCTTAGATACGCGTACGGCTAAATCTACTTCCTCGTCAACGCTCGTTAACTCTCTATCATCCATCGTGTACGTGTAATTATTGTTACGAGAACCTATATGCAAAACTTTACATTTGTCTACGTTAAATTGCATCTGCCACTTAACCGTCCACTCCATAATCCTACTTACATCGTCTTGGAGCCTATTTCTATCGTCCTCGTTAACAACCCTACCGCCTATTTTAGTATCGTCCGCAAATTTTGACACGTTACTAGTCAATCCTACATCTATGTCGTTAATGTAGATTACGAATAGCAATGGGTCTAACACTGAACCCTGTGGGACACCGCTACCTACATCCAACCACCCCGATTCACTACCATTAGCAACGACCCTCTGTCTCCTAGCACGAAGCCATTCCTCTAACCAGTTAACTACCTGACCGCGTATACCGTGTGCCTTAACCTTCGCAATTAATCTTCTATGCGGAACTGCATCGAAAGCCTTTTTAAAATCTAAATAAATAACGTCAGCCGCTCTATGCCTATCGTATTCGCCCACCTATTTCGTTATAAAATTATAACAAATTAGTTAAACAAGATCTATGGCGTCGAAACCCATGCTGACTACTATTAATCAAATCCCTACTTTCTAAGTGATCGATGATACGATCCCTAACTACGGATTCCAAAAGTTTACCGACAATTGACGTTAAGCTAATGGGCCTATAATTGCTAGCTAGTGTGCGGTCGCCTTTTTTAAAAATAGGCGTAAGGTTAGCTAATTTGAAGTTTTCAGGAATAATCCCCGTTTCGAGTGACTGATTAAAAATTTTCGTTAAGGGGCCTACGATAACGTCTTTCAAATCTTTCAAATGTCTGGGATAAAAAGCGTCAGGGCCTGGAGCCTTGCTAACTTTTAGTCTATCAATATAATGCGCAATCTCACCCTCGTAAACAGTTATTTCATCCAAAATAGTCTCGCTACTAAATGGAACGATATCGTCCACGTCGGGGACATTATTTACGTCTTCTACGGTAAAAACTATCGCAAAAAAGTTATTGAAAATACCCGCCATCGCCTGAGCGTCAGAAGCCAAAGCGCCGTTAACATCCATCTAGACCATGTCTAGATGATGTAGCGACCCATGGTTCGGATTCCATAACCAATGTAACTTAACCTAACCTAACCCATGTCCAAAATGGGAACTCTGAGGATGAAGCTCTGAGTTGATGAATGCAAAGAGCCGGACGTTCGTTTTTATTTATTAATACAAACAAATTACATAAATTAGATATATAATATTATAATAGTACAAATGCAATCAAATAAGCACAAAGTATTCACACTCATCTTCTGAACAAAAAAAATCGTGCCAAGGTTGTAAGAATATTAGCGTTGTGGAAATATTTCAAATCTTATATAATAATAGAAAAAAAATCTTATATAATAATGCAAAATACTTGAGGGAACCGTGACAAAGCGTGCGAGTGGGCAATTCAATAATTCACCTTGAGATGTGAGCATTGAAAATAAACCTGCAGAGAGAATAAGCCAAATTTGATAAAGACACCTTCATTATTCGTGAAGGTGACCAATCAGTACTTCATTGCCCAAAACGTGGGTCCGTTATATCGGTGTTACGACAGCTAATTGGCACAGACATTTAACATAACCCGCCAAGTTACGTTGACAACCAATCAACAAACTTACGAACCATCTATTAGTCTTCTGGGAGTGGTGTTTACAATTGGGAATCATGCATATAAAAGGAAGTAATTTCAGCTGGAACTCACAGCAGCTATTTTACCATTGAATAAACACACGCATCATGAGTCAGTCACAACAACTTTACAATTTACCGGCTTTATATGAAGATGGGGAGTCTGCCGCGGTGGCTACAATTAGTCTTTTTAACGCAACCGATCGGGACGGATTATTTCCAACGCAATGACGCTCCTTACGATCCGGCGCAAGAGAATGCAGTTGAACTGTAAGTATAAAAATTTATGTACCCGTATTTCTATTTTATTTTATTTTTTGTGACCTATATTTAATCGCGAACTTGTTATTTATTTTAGTGTTCCTGAGGATGTCATTAGGTGAATGCTCTTGAGTACCGTTCTGTGTTTCCTTCATGATTATTTCATCATATACAATGGAGGGGTTGTAGTAATTTATTTTCATCTCATTACATTTTATTGTAAAATGTTTCATCAAAATAGCAGGTATCCTCAATTTTTAATTATAGATTAGTTTGCATTAGTAAGTAATAATTAATATTATGGTAAAGTCCTGTTTTGATATTTCTATTCATCAAAAATCGTTGATTGTTTTTAACTTATAACACTCAAGACTCCTTTGCATGTTTTAAATAATTTTATAAAATTCCACAATAAATTCATTTGAAATGTGAAGTTATTCGGTATTTTCTCTTAAAGGAGTCACAAACTTCTCTGAGCGGTTCGAAGATATTTGATACTTCACACTGTAACACTTTATATATATATATATATATATATATATATATATATATATATATACACTCTGTATGTGGTTTTTATGAAAAGCAAATGGGTTTTTATTAAAAAAGATTCAGAAAAATGTATGAATTAATCAAATTAATTTAAAAATATCCTTTCTCTTTAAAGGTCCGATGAGGAGCTAACTCGTGTTATACAATCTTTTCGTGATAGCATTGAAGAAACGTATGTCGTGAACCTGAATACGAAGGTAGAAGTTTTACCGCGCATTCAACCCAGCGATTGCCACATCATCAACGAAATAATATAAGCTTTTTTCTTTATCTAATGTTTCGGGTAAGATCTTTTTTTCTTTTACATGTGTTTCGGGTAAGAAGAGTCAATGTATTTTCATCAATTTATTAAATGATAGAAATCATGTTTTATAAAATAGTAAATTTTTTATAGCCATCTTAAATTAGCTACAGAATTAGATGCCGTTACATTTTAAATAAATTACAGCATACACAAACTAACATTATTGGAGACAACATTGATGCAATTATTCATTTTATATATACGAGCGAAACATCATACAACACATCGAGTGCGCACAAACGGGAACCTTTTTTTATCTGTCTGCATACCAGTTGATCATTCCGCTCAGTGTGACGGGTCGAATAATTTTTAAAAATTTATAAATTCCTTACCACGTGACATGTGCATGAGAAATGAAAGGCAATACATACCACATACTTTACTAAAGGATCTCTGGAATCGATAGAGATTCCAGACAATTTCGGAATGTGTAGCTGTTCGAAAAATATTACAATAATAACGTCATTCCATGGATGAGTCCCGTGTGAATTAAAATAGTACAGGCTGTCCCTATTTTTAAAGTAGATAGCTATCCAAGGATTCCCTTCACCACCAATAACATCGGTATTCGCAATAAGACCAACGCATTCTCTCGTAGTTGGCAATTTCAATGTTTCATTCTTCGCAAACACACCGATAAACTTGGAGCGCGTGATTCGTTCACTATTCATTACTCTCTGAAGTGTATTCGCGTCCATTTTAAAAGTCAGTGACAACGCCCCTAAATCTGTCAACTTCTATTAGGGCTTGTGACTCGAGGTATACTTGTACACTAATAGGCACGTCTATCGGCTTGGCGAATTCCAATCTGACTGAGATGTTTCCACTCTGTTGTGGACTTAAGTGTGTATTTACACTAGCAGATAAGTCATGTGTGATGTCAAACGGATAAAGGTTAAATTGATCGATTAATTCTTTCTGCGTTACCCCAATCCCGAGCTCATCATAAGCACCTGCAATGTGGGCCAGATTACTATATGCTCTCGAGCAAAGCGGGAACACAGCGTCTGATGAATAATCCGTATCCATAGCCCCGCCCAACGCAACGCCATTGACGTATAGTTATATTTTTAAGGCCGAAATTCTCGAATTTAAAAGCATTCTTTTTATATTTTCCATTCACCGAAGCGTGTTCCTACATTGCAATTAATATCCTTTTAGGTAGAACTCCCAGAACCACGTTTTCTATCTGTTTCGAGGCCAACCCTGCTGGCATCGTGTATAGTTTGATCTGTACTCTGTTAATTGTGTATTTTACTGTGGCATGTAGTAAATTTTTCTCAATTTCTATTTGTTTAGGCGAACTTAATTTCACACGGCGTACGCGAAGGTATGTCTCCGTCTCCATAATATGAATCACAACGGGCTTTGCACCCTCTTCTTGATCAGCCCCAAGATTTAAACAAATCTCAGGATTCGTGCGGGTGACCTTTATTTTCATATCCACCGCATTCACAAGCAGCTTCTCCTAGAATGTGAAGTCTGTATGCAGGCGTCCAAAACACATATATCTTCTTTTTAGAATTTTTAAATTTGTCCTTTATACTACTTTCGTCTTTAGTCTGATAATAGCGCTCGGCAGTTAAAAAAGTATCCTTCGCTTCTTTGGAAAGGTTCAGCACATTTTCCAGATAGGCTCGTAGGTGGTAGTACCCCATTCCTGCCGATATGTTGACCTGACTTAAATATACATCACACTGGTTGAATATGGAGTGCAGAAAGTTTGTTTCATGGTATACAGCATACTTGTCATCACAGTCCGTTCCATCAAAATGGACTATAAGTAGTTTAGCGTACATGTGCACACAGCTTGGATCAAAAAAGTAAGGGCCTGAACTGGGTATCACAAATTCTATAGGAGAACTCGGGGAACTAATTGTGTTTAACGGATTAATTGTAATAAAGTCACTGTGCTCAATAGAAACTTGAGTTGGGGCATGTCAAAGAGGGACACTTCCGATTTACAACATTGTGAACTACACGGATGGAAGAAGCGCGCCATGACGAGTCAGAAATAGTGCCACCTCTCTCGACAAGTAGTAAACAGTCTATGATTCATGAGAGCAATGTCCTTAGCTTATATCAGTCAAAAAAATGGTCAACCATAGGTTTCAGGCGCTTAGAACACTTCTTTTTTTATATCCTTTTACGTTCAACGCCACGTACTGGTAATCCCGTCCTCCGGACAGGCCTCTTCTTCCCACCACCACGCATTTTTCTCTTTGCATCTTTAAAGGATGATTTCGTCCCGTGTACGCTTTAAGTGTTTTTTTTAGAGCTTCTTTAGGTTTAGCCCCAGCCATTATGTCTTCTGGCGTGTTAAGACCTGATTGTAGCGCTTTCCTACCGAGATATTTGGCGCTCCTCTTCAGCAAGGAGACAGCCGTGCGTAGTATGGTTGAAAAAATTGACCCAATTCCACTCCACGCTGGTATCTCACACCTCGATAGACTGTGAAAGGCTTTCGTTCCATTATAACTCAGTCCGTCGAAAGTGCAGCTTCACTGTTAAGCTCCCATCACCGAATGGGAAACTTTTTCCCTCAATCGTTCTTTTATATATCGAGATATTGGTTAACAGATTAGTGGCGACATTTACATAATGGGGTTTCTCATATGTAATTCTCAAACTCCTCCCTCTATGGTTGGGAATGTGAGCAATGCGCAGCAGGCGTACCTGAGTATCCCCAACAAACTGGTGCTCCACTATATTGCTGTAAATATAGCACAGGTCTGGGGGTGTATAGCCTCACTCAATTTCTCCAATTTCAACTGATACATTAGGCTGGACAAGTCATGTTGTACCTCGTGAAATGTATCTCTTTGGATGGCAGCTTCATATCGCCCCTAGGTTATAATTTTGAACACCTTTGTCTTTAATATTTCTGCTAGCCTGTGATTTTAGGATCAAAGTATATGCATGGGGATCTCTGTTTACAATTTCATACACTAAATCAGCCGTAAGATTTGAGCTTTTTAAACTTACGTTTAAGTCTCTCACAACATCCTCGGCCGCACCATAGCGGTCCGGGCCTAGTGTTACTACTATATGCAATACATTGCAAACCCACTCATGGCGGTACGCATGATTTCATCCCGAGTTACCCCTGCATTTTCACACTCATTACAGTCTCTAAGAACCGTAAAAACGGTTTCTTTATAATCATTACTTAAAAAAAGGGTATCCAACTGAATTTCGCATATTCCAACCTCATACGTATCACGACCCAATTCAATGGGTCCATGGAGTTTTGTTACAAAGTTGGCCAGGATGTTGTTAGGGTGTACAGACAGAGAAAAGGACGGGAATGTGACGTAGAAATGGTTAGGCGCCATGTTGCATACTATTTAAGCTTCACTATTGCCTCAGCTTTTATATAGGTGTTAAAGCTTTCTGGGTACCCCAACCATTTCACCAGGTACATTTTTCTCTTTCCTGAGCCTTTGCTTCCTAAATTTTTTCAATCTTAAACACGTTTTTTTCTAAATCAAATGTCACTTTCTGCAACTCCTCGCGGTAAAAACCTGCGATTTCTTCCCCATTCAAATCTTCAACGTAATACAGCATTATCTCGTCATTGGGTCTCGTAGCCCTAACTTTAAAAATCTCACGTGTCCAATCTTACTCAAATCATTTCGCGAATTTATTTCCCGAACGCGACAGCCTTACACAATAATTGATTTTGAAACGCACAGAGTGTGGCGATGCTCTACGAATATCTCTTCTCACACCATGCTCCCAACAGAGCCTTCATGCCGGTTTTAC
This sequence comes from Bathynomus jamesi, assembly GCA_023014485.1. Lineage (NCBI taxonomy): Eukaryota > Metazoa > Arthropoda > Malacostraca > Isopoda > Cirolanidae > Bathynomus > Bathynomus jamesi. Next base: position 81,901 of record JAJOZX010012392.1, on the reverse strand, counting down.
TTCAATTGATTTGTGCCTGGATTGGTAAAGCCGGCATGAAGGCTCTGTTGGGAGTCGATGTATTACAGCATATCCGCAAGTTGGACAAAATTCCTTGTGCGGGTGGATCTGCCATGCAAACAACATGGGGAGTAATTCCTTTTGGCAGTATATCAACTTTCAAAAGTACTAACCCAAAGGGGGGCGGCACGATAGAAACCGTCGTTGATCGTTCCCTAGATTTTAACGTTACTAACCCCGATTTTAACCTTGAAAGTAACCCAACCAAGGATACTGAATCAGATGTTTCAAATGTCAAATTTCAAAATGTATGTTCAAATGATAATTCAATTTCTTTTAGCACTCTGCATCATAAACAGGTTACCCGTGATCATTTAGCACAAAGTTGTGAGGATCTGACCAGAGTAGAGCCATCATCCGCGCCGGTAGAGTCGGACACGAGTTGTGAGGTAGACGTTCGAGAATCGAAAATAAGGCCTGTTTTCAATTGTAGTCTCAAAGTAGGTGAAAACCCATCAATAAATGAAGCAGCCTATACTGGGATTGATCTTATGGGATCGTTGTTCAAGTTGCTTTGCCGATTTCGTACAAATCTGTTCGTCATGCTTTCCGACATCAAACAGGCATTCCTTCAAATTAGATTAAAGTCAGAAGCAGACCGAAACAGATTTTGTTTTTCTCCGGGAACAACATTCTCCTGGTACAGGAAACAAATAAGATTGATCTTATGTTATTTAAATGTTTTGAAAGATTGTCGTAATCGTATTCGTCAATACGTTTCGCGGCAATTAACTTAGAGAAATAAGAATCTATGACGTGTGGAATGTCCAAGAACTCTTCGTTTAGGAGCTTCAGAGCAACTGGGTAGTTTGCGTCAGTATTTGAAACCTGAACAGGGTGAAGTTGAGTAGTTAAGGTATCTAAATCAAGTTCATTTTTCTCTTCTATTGCAGTTAACTTTTTAATAATTATTGTGATGCGACGCTTGAGCACAGCGCGCGCCCTAACTAACTCTCCGACAGCGGCCTTACACGACTTAATAATGCCTGCGGCTGCGGACTCTTCTTCATCAGTAGGGGTGACATAACCTACTACTGTGTCCTCAAAATCTGAATCTGACATTCTCTATAAAGTCCTAATATCCTAAACTTGAATTAATCTAGCCTAATCTAACTAATTAATCAAAAACAATCAACTAACTTGACTTAAATAACACAGAACCTTAAACTAAAGTACAGTACCATCTAACTAAGCCTAAATCAAATGAATAAATGCCTCAAAATTAGTGAATAAATATTTGTACCGTTATAGGTAAACAACAACAGAAACTTTCAAAATCTTAAGTTAAATCAGTTAAATAAACAAGGCGAAACAAAAGGAAGTTAACACGTTAATAGTAGATTATAATTAGACTTGATTGAAAGTTGAAATCTGTTAAACTAGGAGGAGGAGCTTAAGTATATAATTACCTTCAAAATCAAATTTTAAGTGGGAAGATATTTAAAGTTTAAATAGGGGAAATATTCAAATTTAATGCAAATGACTAATAATTACAGCGACAGTTTGTCAAGTATATTAGTATAAAGTACCTTAAAATATAAAACAAACCAATAACAACCTGAACCTGAAAAAAAGGTTATATAATGCCGGCTTTACCAATCCAGGCACAAATCAATTGAAGTAAAAGTTTAACACCAAACACCTGAAAAAGAACACAAACACAAAATAGGCCGTAAACACAGCTTAACCTTTACCGCCTGAATTTTTTGTAGGGTTAAGTTATGAATGCATGTATTTGACATGTTACAAATTTGTCCATCTGGGCAGTAAAGGGTTAAGGCTGTTGACAAACTGTTGCGCTTGTCAACGAATTAGTTTTTTAGGTCTTTGACTAATCCTAATTAGTTGTAATTTTAGCTTTGAAAATACTGAAACTTTGAATAATAACTTGAAAACAATTTGATAACTTGAAAGAGAACTTGACAACGCGAGTGTCAAAATACGAATGAGCCGAAAACTCTGGTTTCGGCGGTGGGTTCAAAAAATGACGTCACGCGTTGCCATTAATAAATTACGCGCTGCCATTTTAGTGATACCTAATCTAGTGACTTTATGCTTTAAAAATGTAAATATAAGAATTTAAATATAAAATCCTAACACTATCAACGCCTCCGTAGGAGGCTGGGCTAGAAATGCCATATTGTCATAATAACGTCTTCTTAATGTGTTAGCCATTTGCGTATTTTAGAGGCACGTGGAGAGGGTTGACCTTTGTTGTTGTTTGGCCTCTTCTTTCTCCTCTTCAGAGATGCTACCGTTGGGGGTGATGGCGTTCTCAGTTGTGGCACATGCGAGGCATGTTCCAAGTCTTTTAACCTGTTCAGATTTCCTATCAATGTTTTGGGAACATTTATTTGTTGTAGTCTTGCTTTAATATGCTTCCATCCTGATGGTGAGGGTCTATCCCACTTTCTCACCAGATCATGGACGATGTCAGTGATATTCGAGCCCTGTACCTTTGTTCCTTCCACAGTGATCTCTCCTGTATCGGTCCACTCGATGTTGGGATCCTCACAGAATAGATTAAAAAGACTTAAAACCTTATTCTTCAATGTATGTGGGAGGCTGCTTTTTAATACATGCTCGATATGTGGTGGGGCCGACCCGTTATTCTTTGGTTGGTCAGCTTTAATGTCAGTCCCAGGTCCTATGTCGCCATGTTCATCGTTCTACGTGCTGTGCCTACGTACTCGTGAAGAAATTTCTGTAAAGCTTCTTGGTATAAGATTCTTTTCTCATCAGGTGTTTTTTCTCTGTTTAATAGGGCTAACAATTCCATTCTTTTAAGCCTGCTTTTACGGGGTTCTAGAACTGTGTCTGGACTCTTTGAACTTTGCAGTGAAGCATACACCTCATGTGGAATCACTACCACTTTCTTCATTATATTAATCTAGTCAGGGAAGGCCCCAAAACTGAAAATAAGATGGGGAGGAATGACCCGCCCCCCCTTTTTGTACAATAATTCGTTTTTTCTTACCCAAAGTCTGACTTTTACGAGCGAGTGTACGTATTATGTTCTTTTAACGGCGTAGGCGAGCCTTCTGAGGAGGTTTCATTGATACATTGCAATTTATAACGTTAAGACAGATTTCACAGATGCATTTTAAAAAGTCGGAGTCCATACTTTTAGCAAACTTTTGTTGCATTGCCCGGGGAAGTCGATGATAGATTTTTATTAATTCATGGTATTTCTTTAACCTCTGTCATTCTGGAATATACACCGTTTCCAGCTCGTTTGGAAATATATTCGTTCTTAGAAGCACCCTAAACGTGTTTCGCGGGTGAAGGTCACAAAGCAAATATCCGTAACGTTGACTTGCAGCTTCATTATAAACTTCCAAAAACTCTTTACGCTGATTCGGGAACATTTGATTGGCTAATACCCCAATATGTGACACATTTCTACGTTGCGCGAATAAGACTAGATATTGTGTATTTAACGACACATCGCGCATGTATCTATTTTTGAAAAATAGATTCTAATTGATGAAGAACACGCTTATGTTAAGATGGTGGGAGAACACTGTAAATGTCTCGGCAAACGTTTTATCCATTTCCAACATGAGATCGTCAATTGCAATGACTGTATGTTCATTTCCCTTCAACGAATTAACATCATATACACCTTTGTGGCACAAAATATCATCTTGGTACTCGTTGAACACTGATTGATACGTCGAATAGCACCATATAACTTTATGCACAAATTTTGAGAACATCTCCCCCTTATCTTTAATGATTTTAAGCATAAACACAGTTTTACCACATCCTGTAGGGCCAGATATAATACACGTGGACGGGCTCGTGAACCTGAATTTTTCTACAGATTCCATCTCTAACACGTCACACCCCTAAGTGGGTCATTTACAAAATATAATAAAAATTTAAGTGGTATTACTTATATTCTACAGTCTTGTTTTTCCTCTTCTTCCACAGAACCGTGAATGACGACGAGGTACAGCATCATGTGCCCATCATCGATATTACAGGCGACCCCGATGACTGTAGTTGTTGTCACAGCCTCCACCCTCGCTGACGAGCCCACACCAGCGACACCTGTAGCACCACCACTCGACAATTCAAAGCGGAGGCATGATGAAGAACCTTCCACGTCAGGTATAAAGCGTGCCAGGAGTGCACCGGTTGTTAAACCCCCAGTAAAAGAGCCCCAACCCTCTACGTCTTACGACATAATCCCCACACTAATACCTTCCTCAAATAAAAATGTACCCCCTTATTCCTGTTCAATTCCGGGTACATCCTCCACAACAGCAGCAGCAGCAGCTTCTCGTTCTGTGGAGGATGGCATAACATTCGAGTTGGTGCGCACCGCCACCCCCACCCCAGCACTGACTAGAAATCAGTATATAGTCAGGGTTGACCCTGGATCCCTGCATAGCAATGGTGTTGAACACGGACTACGGCGCGTAGTTGAACGTATTGTGGAGTTTGCCCTTCGGTTTCGGGTCAGATGACGGGGATTTTTGGGTAGTAATACCATTCAGACGCTTGGCAACTGTAGATATAGAGTATATATTAGGCCGTATAATGCAGACCTCTCAAAGTAGTACAGCCTTCAATATGGACAACTTCACGTAGATACTGACCGTGTGTTCCGTGTTGCGGGTCATAGTGCCACACATTATACTCTTAACTTCAATTCTCAGGCTATTTACAGACGGCATATAAACACCGATCGTGGTTGCGGCTTTATAGCATTTGTCTTGGCCCGTATGTTTACTGTGCTAAATACACGGGCCCAAAAAATTTGGTTGCCTACGGTTGTGCAGCGTGCTCGTAAACTAGCTTCAGATTGCAAGCTTGAGTTTGAATGTAATATGGGTCCTGAAGAGTTGAGAAGGGTGGAGCAGGAAATGAATGTTCGTATAGTTGTATTTGGAATGGATGATCGTCGTAGGACCGTGTATATTTTTAAAAGCAGTGTGAGAGATCGTACAAGATCCCCTACTTATTTTAGGGCTGTCAGGGACAACGTATCTCCCCACCCGTAATATAAGGGACCTTTACGCGAGTTATGATAAAATATGGAAGGCATCATGATTTGTGTAAAGGGTGTCTCGAGTTTGCGGAAGATATGGGGTCATTCAAAAACAACGTAGTCCCTTTTCGGGTGGTTTTCAAACCCGTCCCCTCCTTGTGGTCATTTGTGGCTAATGACTTGAACCCCCTTCCAAAACCACGTGGTCTTCTGATGTCACCCCACCCCTTCTTAATCTTATGTAAAATGTAAGTTGCCATATTAGATTTCTTATATTATTGAGAGGTAATGAGGTGAATGAACAATTAAAAGGCATATCTTCTAAATAAACTGTTTTAATTGTTTGTTTCTTTAATTGAAAATAATGTTCGTCTCTTTAATGGAAAATAATATCTTGACTAAAAAATATAATTTTGAATGTTCAAAAAAAATTTTATTGGAGCATACATATTGGATACATACTAACATATTGGATGCATACATATTAATTGGAGCATACAGTGTAGCGTATTTATATTTCTTCCCAAGGCTGTATCTTTGGTCCTCTGGGACGTGGCCACGTGGTTAAACGTCAAGACCCCCCTCCCCCATGTGGCCCTTGGTGGTCAAATAAGAAACCCCCTCCCTCCTTTAAAGACCACGTGGTTCTCGAAATGGCCCCTACAGTGAAACATTGCAAGGATTGCCACATGGTATGTGACCAGTGTAAAAGCTCCAAATGTGAAAGTTGTGTAGTTGAAGCTGAGAAGAGGGATTGTAATGTGTGTAGACGTGCATTTTTCAATAATATCTGTTTTGAGTTCCATAAGTCAATTAGCACTTGTAGAAAAATGAGAATCTGTGAATGTGGTATGTTTCATAGTCGTATGATGAATAAATAATTAGGGGAAATTCACACATAAATGTGATGAAATTCATTATTCTACATGCCATGAGAAATATAAGGCGGATGGAGTAAAGCATGTATGCTATATGCTAACATGTTATATGCTATATGCTAAGCCTAAAAATAGACCTTGTATAACTGTGTGCTACGATATAGAAACATACACGGTTGCTGAAACCAAACAGGTTATCCCACATCTACTTGTAAGCCAGACTATCTGCGATGAGTGCATGGATGTCGAGTGTGATGAGTGTCACAAATGTGGTAAACGGACAAACGTTTTTAAAACGATTGTACATGATAGTCCCGTGAAACTCTTTGTATCCTATATTGTCAAGTTAGCGGACAAGTTCAAAGAAAGGATCATGTATATTCTTGCCCATAACGGTGCAAATTTTGACACGCAGTTCCTTTATATGGAACTGCTTGAGCACGAGTCATCGGAGATATTTACAGGTGATCCCTTGAAAAGAGGAAACAAACTTACACAGATGCAAATAAGAGGTAATGTACAGTTTAAAGACACTTTATTATTCACACCTTGTAAATTAACCAAGCTACCCAAGGTAATGGGCGTAGCCGCCGAAGTTTCAAAAGGGTATTTCACTTACAATTTCCTCACTAGCGATACTTTAAATTACGTAGGACTACCTCCACTACTACAACAGTTTTAATGAATCTAATCCTTACAATGGAGCTCATGAATGTGAGCGTTATTGCGTGAATGATGTGCGCGTGCTTAGAGTATGTTTCCAGGCCTTTAGAAGGATGTACATAGACCGTTTCAAATGCAATCCGATGCAAGTTCCAACCACGATCGCCTCATTGTGCTTTACGGTGTTCAAGAACAATTTCATACCTAAAGGCTCCTTAGCCGTTATTCACAGAAACAATCCCCGCAGTTATGGGCACAAGGCTATTTACTGGCTCATACACATACAGCAGCAGACAGGTGTATACATAAAGCATGCCCGCAACACGGGGGAAGTACCCATTAAGGTTAATGGTCGTGTTTTTGGGGTTGATGGTCTAAGCGAAAACCGAGCCACTGATGAGAAGACTGTGTACTCCTCTAACGGCTGTTGGTGGCAAGGATGCCCCCGTCCTGAGTGTGGAATCGTAGGAGATATTCACGGTAGATCTCCTGCCGACAGTCTTGCATGGACCCGCACCCGCGATCAGCTTATAGGCACACAGTTCACGCACAAGATCTTGTGGGAGCATGAGTATGATGCGCGGGTGGAAACAGATGGACAGTACCGTGAAAAGATAAACACGATCAAGCGTTCAATGGCGCTGGATCCTCTCAAATGCGGTGATAGCTTGTTTGGAGGGTGTACAAATCCCTTCAAACTATACTTTCCGCGTACGGAGGGCATGGAACTCCATTATTACGACTTCTGCTCTTTATACTCCGACGTGAGGAAGAACAATCCGTACCCCGTAGGTGCACCTGAAAAATTGGTAGGACCAGCCTTCCCCACCATCGAAGAGTTCTCAGCAAATTTGAACAAGAACTATTTCGGTCTTTCTTTCGTAGACGTGCTCCCCCCTCGCGATTTACGGATGCCGATCTTACCCGTCGTTATAGATCACAAGCTCATGTTTCCCCTGTGCTTGAAATGTGCAGAGGAGAACAATGAGGCTTGTAATCACACAACCATCAAGCGTAAGATCAGAGGCGTATATACAAGCCCTGAGCTGTCCCTAGCCGTTCGCCATGGCTACAGAATATTGAAGATATATGACGTGTGGAGGTTTCAGAAGCTATCCAACCTTTTCACGCCATATATAAACACTTTTTTAAAGGATAAGATGGAAGCATCAGGGTATCCGCGAGCAGTTGATACTGAAGATGAAAAATCGGCTTATATTCAACGTTACCGTGACCGTGAAGGGATACAACTTGACCGTTCCCAAATTGTAAAGAACCCAGGCAAGCGCTTTAGTGCAAAGTTGTGTCTAAACAGTCTTTGGGGAAAATTTGCACAGAATACAGACAAGGGGAATGTTCACCTAGACCAAAGTTATAACGAGGTGTGGGATTATGCCAACACTTCCGATGAAGAGGTCATGGAGATCGTGAATGTAGGTAATACGTACATAATAAAGTACAACATTACCGAATTGGCTACAGGCACATCGCGTATTACAAACATACCTGTAGCCAGCTTCACAACTGCATAAGCGCGCATCAAACTTTGGGGTCTATTGCATTCTCTTGGGCCGAGGGTTCTGTACGCCGACACAGATAGTGTGATATTCACAGCAAGGGAGGGTAAATAAGTGCCGCCTATTGGTGAATTCCTCGGAGAGTTGACTGATGACATGAAGGGTGAGTATGGAGATATCATATACGCCGACTCTTTTGTCTCAACAGGGCCAAAAGCTTATGGGGTACGGGTGAGGGTAGGGGATGATATGAAGTATATCGTGAAGGCTAAGGGTATCACGCTTAACCAGGCAAACCGACGGGTCATTAACTTTGTGTGCATGGAAGATGAGGGCGATCAACCGCCCCAACTGACTGTAGGGATCCACAATTTTCGGGCGCAGGAACTTAGGGGTACGAAGGTATGCCGTAACACCTGTAGGAAACGTTACCAGGTGCCTGGTACCTATGATACCGTACCCTTTGGATACCATAATCCTTGATTGTTTTTATATATATATTATAATATATATAATATATATATATTATATATATATATGTGTGTGTGTGTGTGGTGTGTGTGTGTGTGTGTATATAGTATGTGTCTATTCACTTGTTAACGATGTTTATTTTGTTTATTACATGTGTATATATATTATATATATATATGATGAATAAAAACACGAAGGAAAGGAAACACAGAACGGTGCTCAAGCGCTTTCGTCTAATGACATCTTCAGGAACTCTGAAGTACATAAAGAGTTACAGCCTATATATAGGTTACAGAAAAAAAATATATATATTACAATAAACGGAGAAATAAAATTAAAATTAAAAATTAAAGGATTGTGGGAGGAGCATACAAATTTGTAAGGAAAACTATCGATTTTTAGCACAAGATCAAATGAATTGTTTCCAACCAATGTTAAAAAAAAATAAATAAATAAATAAATTTATACTGGAAATCTGCCCGGGTTTTAGCACTCTGCCCTTCTTGTATATAAAAATAATAATAAATAAAAATAAATTCAAAAATAAAAGTTATTAGAGTAGCATACAAGCTTACCAAAGATTTAGCGTTCTACCCTTCTTATCTAAATCTGTTCTGAAGGAATTCAAAACAACAGGATCGAGTTGAAAAAGACCTTTGCTTACGTCAGAGTTATCCCACTGTATTGATTGGAATAATGCTTCAGTTTTATTTCATTCTAGCAACATTGTTAATAGAAATATTCTTGAGTCTGCCATTATCCAACTTACAAATAACTTCAACATAAGCAAAGGTCTTTTTCAACTCGATCCTGTTGTTTTGAATTCCTTCAGAAGAGATTTAGATAAGAAGGGTAGAACGCTAAATCTTTGGTAAACTTGTATGCTACTCTAATAACTTTTATTTTTCAATTTATTTTTATTTATTATTATTTTTATATACAAGAAGGGCAGAGTGCTAAAACCCGGGCAGATTTCCAGTATAAATTTGTATTTTTTTTTTATCTATAACATTGGTTGGAAACAATTCATTTGATCTTGTGCTAAAAATCGATAGTTTTCCTTACAAATTTGTATGCTCCTCCTACAATCCTTTAATTTTTAATTTTAATTTTATTTCTCCGTTTATTGTATATACTGTATATATATTTTTTTTTTTTTTTCTGTAACCTATATATAGGCTGTAACTCTTTATGTACTTCAGTGTTCCTGAGGATGTCATTAGACGAAAGCGCTTGAGCACCATTCTGTGTTTCCTTTCCTTCGTGGTTTTATTCATCATAAATATTTTTCACGTGTTACTTTCGTGAAATAATTTTCATATATATATATAAGGGGTTCCAAAAAACCTTAGACCCCAACTTGCGGCTTACATGTTTACTTATATCGAAATAGTTTTTAGCAATTATAAAAATATATAAAATTCTTTATTTATTGCGGGTATTAAAATTACTCTAGCTGATAAAGTGATAATATAATGGCTTCTCAATTAATTGGTGATTCGGAGAGGCAACGTGTGATAGATCGCATACGAGCAATAACATTTCGGGAAGCTCGTGATGCTGGAGCCACCTTTATAACACGTTCATGGGTTGCCAAAAAGTTGCGAAGAAGTGAGGACTTGTCAAAAGAAATTGGAATAAAACTTTGAATGAATGCGAAATGGATACAACCAAATCTGGGCGCCCAAATTTGCCACTCTCTCAGGAAACAAAGGATATCATTGAAAGCGGTACGCGTAAGCGGAAAAACAGCTGTGCTAAACTTTCTAGAGAGATCGAAGTGTTGAGAGGAAAGATCGTTACTGGTGAGATAATTCGATTGTACCGTCATAGGCAAGGTTTAAAGCCTTGGCATGAACTTCCAAGGCCAAGAAAAACTCAACTAAACATCGATGACAGAATGTGGTTTGCCCATTATCTTGAAGATTGGGATGTGGATGATTTCATGCATTTAGCTGTCTCCAATGAATTTTTTGTTTACGTAACACGTCGGCCTAACTACCAGAATGATTGAGTGTAGGCCACAACAACAGATGAAATCGGTGACAATGAACATTATCGCGAATTATTAAAAAGTCCAGACTGTGTTGGTGTGTTTGTTTTGTTCACTGCAAAGAAGCTCATGTGGGTGCTGAAGCCAAATGGTCAGAGTTGGGATGGACAGTATTTTCGTGATATTATTCTATCCCAGCATGTCATTCCTTTTCTAAGAAACCCAAACAATGTTATGGATGTCGATCAGGTCACACTTCTGCACGATAAGGCCCCCTGCTTTAAGGCATTAGCCACTCAACAGTTGTTGCGGAACCATGAGATCGATTTCTTTGGAAATGAAGAATGGCCAGGAAATTCTCCTGACCTGAACGTCTGTGAACACATTAGATCAATTATAAAGGACAAGGTTGAATGTCTCTTGTTTCAAGAACCCGCAGCAAATCGATTTTCGAGGGATACAATGACGCAACACATTGAAACTGTTTTAGCAAATTTGCGTAACGATGAAGATCTATTCACGTCACTTTTGGCAAGCTACCCAAAGCGAATTCAGGCTGTCTTGGAAGCCAATGGCGGGAACACCAAGTTTTAATTGTTTCTCATTAAATGCAGGATTAAATTCTCTTTTGTAAGGTATGTTTAGTTTTACTGTACCTCTAATGGTTTAGGCTATGGGCGGGGGGGCTAAGGTTTATTGGAGCCCTGTATTTGAAGAAATCTCACGTACACGAAAAATAGTGATGGCTACCTTTAATATTGCGTGCTCGACGTTTATGAAGTGGTTTTCGGTAAAGTGTGAAGATGTGGTGGATACTGAAAGACTCCCTATTCCACCCTCCTTTGATACTTTTAAGGCTACATTGACCCGTGCGAAGCTTGAGGAACAAGAGATTCAAATACTCTACGGCTATTCTGGCGAGAGCATTGCAGGATTTCGTGGTACAAACGATGTATTGAACTATGTTGTAGGACTAAACTGCATAAAAGCTTACATATACCATGATGTGGAAAAAACAACACGAGCAGAAGAGAAGCAACGGTTATGGTTAGTGAGTCATGTTGATGAGTGATGTGACAAGCGGTATTATGTCATGCTGCATCATACCGAATACTCGTACCCTGCGGCTGAGAATGTAAATCTTGTTATAATAGAGAATCTGAAGTATTTTTTTCCACTACATTAATATATATCATGACAAGGTAAAAATATGGGCACATGTTTCTCTCAAATAGTGCGCCGGAGTGTGAATAAAGTGTGTTTAGTTCGTGAAAATTTCCCTGAACGAAAATGTCTGGAGCGTAATCTGGGGAGTGGTAAAACATTAAAGCCAATATTACTTCATGTGTCGGAAAAATTCTCTAAACGAATGCCCAGTATAATGGGAAACAGGTGTTCACATGATTCACGTTGGAACAACACCGTACACGTTTCATCAACTTATGGCGTGATTCACTCCTCCACACCTCCCGTCTAGCCGACCCGCCCACCTGTGGCTCATAGTCATCTCAGAGCTTGAACCGACTGGACGTGCACTCTTCACAATAGAATACGATGGCGCTTCCGTTGAGTAGCATTCTCAATGCCGTGTACGATGTGTCCGTGACGAACTCATTGTGCGTGCTCAGGCGTAAAACCGTGCTATTAACTATGTACTTGAAACGACTTGTAAACAAACAAACTCTCGTAAACGGAATGTTGTTTATTTAAGTGTTGAGGAGATGAATAGAGTCTTCGTGGTAGTTGAGAAGTGGAGCGAGGATCGTTAGAAAATACCTGCAGGTGTAGGTACAAGAAGAGAACAGATTAGTGATACCCCCTCATATGCCATGCCATTATTTGTACGTTGTGTATAAATAGCGAGCAGCCATGCATTGATTATACCGCTGATGTGGAAGAATGCGTCTGATAATAACGTTCTTGTCCCTACGCGAAACCGATTCATCCTCAACAGAATGTTTGAAATCGTCGGTTTCCGCAAGCTGAAGCCTATATTAGACGCGCGTGTTACGGATATGCTTTATTTTGATACGGTTCTTGAATACGCATACACAGCTCTGCTCGACGGGTTTACCGAGTGTACGACTGAACAAGGCGAGAATGGTCTGGAACTGGATACTTATTTAAAAAGTTTAGACTCTTCGAAATATTATGAACTTTGGTACAAAGGACTTGAACGATACAGGGCTGAGCTCACCTACACCGTTCACCCTGAAGAATTGTTTCTTTATGTGAGCAGCTGTCGTTACGACTTAGAAGATTACTTCAACTGCCGCTATGCATTGTGAAGAAGAGTTCACGATTGAAAAGCTCGGATCGGTAAGAATAAACCCTCGATTGGAAAGGAATGTTTATAAACTTGAATCGTATTTATTGAAAATAAAATTTGTGTAGTGCAAAGTAAAAATGATGTAACTGTAGACTCGATCACGTGCGAGTTTAGTATTTTAGTTAAACGCAGTAGAACATAAAGTGTATATTTTGATGTTTATATTATTTTTTGATTGTGTATATATATATATTTTTCGTTCAACTTGTGTATTTCTTATACTATTATTATTTTTTGATTGCATATATGACGCGTTCGGTGGAGAAGGGGCGAACGCAACATTTTCGAATTATGCCACAAAATGCAGTTAAAGTTTGTAAACTTTAAACCTTTGTATTTTTCCGGTTTATTGAAATGTTGTATGAATTTGAACACATATTTGAGTAAAATATTGTTGTGTAATATGTCGATATAATAAAACGCCAAGAAATTTTACAATATTATTTATTGATAGCTTCTGATGTTAACTGGTGTAATCCATTATTTGGTCCTCTTCGTCGAATGTTGTATTACCTGCTTCAACTGTTTCGGTTTCTTCCAGTTCCTTTAACAATCTTGTATAATAGTTCACTGCAGTTGCAGGCATTAGGTCTGATAATTCTTTGAGATCTTTTATTTTTTCCTTAGTTATTGGCAGCAATTGGGAATACTTTGGTTGCAGTGTCTGCTGGGCTAGATTGAATAAACTGACACTGTAGGATTTTTTCCCTTTCTGCAGTCTGACGGGATGGCTATTATCTGGGGTTGTGCGGTATGCAGTAGATATTACGTAGCCTTCTTTGTGTTGAAAGTCAAATATTAACTTTCTTGCATCTAAATTTAGTAGTTGTTGATTTCCTAATGACAATGCACGTTTTTAGGACGTCAAAATCGAGAAAATCAGCCTGTTTCATTTCTATAACTAGGAAGCGCTGCGAAACGGCTGTAGTTATGGCCGTAACATAATCTTTTTTGGTGTAAATAATATTGCTGTAATTATTTTTTATATTTTATTCAATTTGGCCAAATTGAGCATCACAGGGCATTGTCGAGTGACCAGAAAGTAGATAGATGTGTTCAATGTGAAGCAATGATGCGGAGTGAATTTCTCTGAGATACATTAAAACCTAAATTTTACCGTGAAAGAGTGCAGACTAACATCTAATTTTTTGCATAGGTAAAGCAAAGGTTTTAAAGGATAATTATACGAAAAACTCATTTTCGAATTTTGTGGCGTTCGCCCCTTCTCCACCGAACGCGTCATATATTCTTCGTTCAACTTGTGTATTTTTATACTATTATTATTATATATATATATATATATATATATATATATATATATTATATTATATGGGATGAATTTCACAATTAAACACGTGAAATGAATGAATGCTGCAAATCCACAAGGAAAAAGAAAAACGACTCCAAGGCCTTTCGTGTATTCAGAGCTACACCTCGTCAGAGGTGTAGCTCTGAATACACGAAAGGCCTTGGAATCGTTTTTCTTTTTCCTTGTGAGTTTGCAGCATATATATATATATATATATATATATATATATATATTCTTCGTTTAAACTGTGTATTTCTTATACTATTATTATTTTTATTGTGCATATATATATATATATATTATAACTGCAAACACGCAGTATAATTAACGTAAAGAACGACGCTTTGTATAGGAGAATTACCCGCGCAAGATGAGAGCGAAAGAACGAAACAAATGAAAAAATGAGGTACCCACCCGGGATCTTCCGATTGCCGGTCAGATATGATAACCACTACACCACAGGCCTCACCCAAACAAATGTCTTAATTCCTCTACATACGCGCAGAAACCAATGCCCCAAAGAGGCACCTCCCGCATGCCGTAACATGCCCCTTTGGGGCATTGGTTTCTGCGCGTATGTAGAGGAATTACGACATTTGTTTGGGTGAGGCCTGTGGTGTAGTGGTTATCATATCTGACCGGCAATCGGAAGATCCCAGGTTCGATTCCCGGGTGGGTACCTCATTTTTTCATTTGTTTCGTTCTTTCGCTCTCATCTTGCGCGGATAATTCTCCTATACAAAGCGTCGTTGTTTACGTTAATTATACTGCGTGTTTGCAGTTATAATGTATTTAATGTTACGGCATGCGGGAGGTGCCCCTTTGGGGCATTGGTTTCTGCGCGTATGTAGAGGAATTACGACATTTGTTTGGGTGAGGCCTGTGGTGTAGTGGTTATCATATCTGACCGGCAATCGGAAGATCCCGGGTTCGATTCCCGGGTGGGTACCTCATTTTTTCATTTGTTTCGTTCTTTCGCTCTCATCTTGCGCGGATAATTCTCCTATACAAAGCGTCGTTCTTTACGATATATATATATATATATATATATATATATATATATATATATATATTACTGGAAAAATTATTATTGATTTTTCTAAAATTTGGTTCTTTTGTGTTTGTTGGCAATTTAAATACATATTTACTGGATAAAACATTTATTTTGACGTCTTAATGCAGATATGTCATATTAGTATTTAGTTTGGCCCCCTTTAGCTGATAATAGTGCCTGCACACGTCTTGGCATACCAAGAATCAAAGTTTGGCATAAAGTTTTGATTTTAGCTGAGTGAAACCAGACGTGTATGAGTCGTTTAATGAGCTCACTTTAGTAGTAATTGGTGTTTAATGAATCTCATCCTTCAATTCATCCTATAAAGTCTCAATAGGATTCATGTCTGGTAAATTACCAGGCCATGGGAGCAATCTGACGCTATTTTGTGAGCACCACGTCTTAACTTTTTTTGCGGTATGGCATGGAGCTGAGTCTTGCTGGAATATCCATGCTTCATTTCCATATCAATCGTTTGTTTGACGCAGTAAACGATCTCTCAGTACCCCTATATACTTATCCTGGTTCATAGTGCCATTAATGTTGTGCAACCGACCTGTCCCATGCACTGAAATAGCTCCCCACATCATAATTTTTTGCAGAAATTTAACTCTTTTCTTCAAACATTCCGGCAAAAATTCCTCCTCAGGTCGACGCCGGAGAGTTTGAACGCGATCTTCAAGCACTGCTATAGTTGATTCGTCAGAGAAGACAACCTGAGATAAAATAAAGTTATTAGAACCTACTAGACATGGAGACAAAGCAAGTTATCTTGCTGTATCCTTAAGATGTTTCATGTGAAAATGGAGGTAATGTAACGGGGGCAGTAAGAAAATGGAGGTAATATAACAGGGGCAGTAAGAAAAGTTTCTAAACATCATAACTCTTATAGAATATAATTTTACCTTCTTCCAATCATCCGAAGTCCACTTTTCATGGTCTTGCCCATGCGTAACGAGCCTGCCTCATTGCCTCGGTGAATCGTGGTTTCTTCCTAGGACGATAAGCTCGCAACTCACATTCTAAAAGCCGATTGTTTACTGTTCTTCGGCTCACAATTACACCCCTTCTGCCAGCATGCTCGATATCTTCCCGCATGATGCCCTTCGGTCGTTCAAAGCCATGTTTATTATTTTTCTATTCAATCTTGGATTAGTGCACTTCTTTCTGCCACAGTTTCCGATCCGTCTCGACTCGGTTTCTTCACCTTTAGCAATTTTTTTTTATCACACTGACTACTTGTGTTGATACACTAAGTTTTCTAGCTATTTCTTTTTGTTTCAGCAAGCTACTTCACAATAAAACTAATTTGTCCTACTTTACGAGGACTTAAATCTTTTCTTTTACCCATCTTTCACAATATTCCTAGAAATCTTTGTCAGCTGTAAAAATAAAGGAAAAATATTGAATAGGTAGCTTCAGTTTAGAGAAACTATACATATACAACATTAAAAACACAAAAAACTTAAATCAAAACACGTAGCACTCCACCACACACTAAGTAATACTCGGGTGACTGATTGTACCGCGTGGTAGCTTGAATGAGTGTTGCCGCTACTCTGTATACTCCTCAGTGTTGCCATATATGAACATTTTATTTACTAATATGCCAGAAAAGTACTAACACA